>PITA01005410.1:0-111071 GCA_004023965.1 Spilogale gracilis
GCAGGGGGAGGCGGAGGTAAGTGGAAGCCAGATCTGCAGGGCCTTCCAGGGAAGATTAAGGATTTTAGTGTTCATTAGAGAAACAAAGGGAAACCTCATCAAAGGGTTTTTTGAGGAGAGGGGAGGGGGTTTCATCAGATTAGCATTTGGAAAATTTAGTATGACTGCAAAATGAAAAATGAATGGGAAGGGGAAGGGGACACTACTTAAGAGATTCTTTCAGTTGCCCAAGTGAACATGAATAATGTGGACTAGGAAGAAAAGGAAGAGGAGTCAAGAGAAGTAAATGATCAGATAAAATGAATTGGATGGGGGGTAAGGAAGACAGAAGAGTCAGAGATGCTTCTATGGTTCTGACTCCCAGGAGGCTGGATAGATGGGTGAGTGGTGCATGGAAGCGAATGGATAGACCGGTGGAGACCGGTGGAAGGACAGAACATTTACTACAAGGGGTAACACTAACAGGGAACCAGATTTGGCAGGGAGCTCAGGGACAGTTGTGATGTTGGCAGTAGCAGGAAAAGCTTATGAATTCAATCTGGGGACACACCGAGATGCCTGTGAAACATTTAAATGAGACGTCCAGGAAGCGGTTATGTTGACTGTTTTGAAACCCAGAGGGGAGGGGATCTGCGCCCAAATATAAGATAGTGAATCTTAGAATGGCAGTTGAAACCATTCGCATGATAAGATTACCTGTGGAGGAAGCGTGAAGGTCATGAAGAGCCGAGGACCCAGCTTGGAGGGGCTTCAGTAGTAGGAAATACCGAGGCAGTACTGCCTAAGGTGTACAAAGGAGCATTGTCTCATGGAGAAGAGAGGGTGTCAGTAGTGCAGTGAAGACTGATGTAACAACATGGAATTACTCATGAAATTAGCAAATGGTGCTTTGAATGGAGTAGGCAGGTGGTGAGGAGGCAATGGGTGAGGACAGGACGGTAGGACAGACAACTTTATGAAGGGGAAGAGAAGAGGGTCCCTTCTGAGCTTTGGTTTTCATCCTCATTGTTACTCATGCCCTCCTACTCCTTTTTCCCAGCTAATAGTGAGGCATCTAAGAGGAGAGTGCAACCTTTGACCCCATGTGTCTCCCCTTTTTCTTTGAACCAGTGACCCAATCTTGATGCTCAGGCTGAAAAGCACGCTTTCAGGGTTTTGTTCCATAGCGCGTGCTTCTCTCTACCAGTGGAGGCCCTCCAACAGCATCCCTTCTCAGGAATCCACTACTGACGTGATCTGGTGGAGGAGTAAAGGCAGGTGAAGGGAGGATGATGGGAACAAAGGGTTAGTTGGTTAGGTATGGGCTGGCAGGGAGAGCCTTTGGTGTTAAAAATCAGATGGCTGAGAATAAGGGAGAAACAAATCAACACAACATGTTTAGGAAGGCAAAAAAAAAAATCTAGAAGAATTAGCAAAATAAGAGTCTGGGGTCTTGCCAGGACACTGAAGATTAAAGAGTAAGGGTCTCTAATTGAGGGTCTAGGTGTAAGCAATAAACACAGCAAGCCTAAGTAACACATAAAACCAACAGCAAGAGCAAAGATGAACATGGAGCCGCCTACTGCTGAACTAGAAGGTTCCTCATCTGCTTGGTGCTCAGAACCAACATGGCCTGAGCATCCAGGTGGGCACAAGCGGGGACACCAGGCCGGCATACAGGTCACGCGGCGGTAGATGGCTGAGCATCTTGTCCCTTGAGAGCAGTGCAGCAGCAGTCCTTGGCAAGTATGTAACCACTGGAGAAACAAAGCCATTATTTGCAGAAATCAATTGTAATTAAAATTAATTTGGAGTCTCCTCTCAGAGGGCAAATGTTACTTAGACGATTGTGATTCCAATTTACCTTAAATATGTCATCAATATTTGGCAGAAAGAGAGAAGGGGTTAGAGATGAAATGTTATCAATGACACACTCCACTTCTACTGCTGAGTTATATCTGATCACATGCAAGTGAATCGCAAGTCTATTGCCCATATCCATCGTGTTTAAAATGAAAATGTTAAAATATTTGAAGATACTTAGAGGTGTTTTAAATATTATATTACAAAAAAGGACATAACTAAGCCTTTTTAGAGATGTAGACTTAAGCACAGAGACCTGCTTAAGTATCTCATTACCCCACCTGTAGTGTATTCAAGCATGCATCCATAAATGCATGTGTTTACACATCCATAAAAATAGACAATGGTGCACAAATAAATACGCACATACATACATGCAGAAATACACATAAATACATACACACTTGCATACATAAGCATACATACATGGGAAAAAACACCAGCAGGTTATAATTTTTCAGTAGCAAGTGATGGTTTGTTATGCTTTATACGACATCTTTATGTGCCTGTTTCTTATCCAAAACTTCTATTCTTGCCCTATTTCTTATTGTAAAGGCTTTTTTGAAAGGAATGAGAAGAATAGTAACAAGGCCTTTATATAGATTTTTCTCAAAATGTCAGAATTTGTTACCCTTTATGATGGGCTAATGTTGAGTTGTGATTATAATATAAACATTGGCTTGGATTTTGATCATATTTCCTGGATAAATGGGTATCTTTTTTTCCCCAATGATAAAAGCAGATGATACACATTAAGAAAAAATTATGCCGTGAGGAAAAGTTGGAGAAAATTGCTCAGAACCTCACCAACTAAGTTTGAACCCTACTAACATTTTTTTCTGTTTCCTCGATCCCTTTCCTTTCTGTTCTCTGCCTTGAAGTTGTTGGCTTTATTTTTTAAAGTAAAAATAGGTTTATTGTTTTACTTCTTTTTTTTTTTAAAGATTTTATTTATTTGACAGAGATAAACACAGCCAGAGAGGGAACACAAGCAGTGGGACTGAGAGAGGGAGAAGCAGGCTTCCCGCCAAGCAGGAAGCCCGATGTGGGACTCGATCCCGGGTCTCCGGGATCATGACCTGAGCCGAAGGCAGTCGCTCAACCAACTGAGCCACCCAGGCACCCCTATTGTTTTATTTCTGATTATAAAGACAGTATAAACTGTGTAGACAGTTAAAATAGTACACAAAAATCATATACATGAAAATAAATATGACTCCAAATTTTCCCACCCAGCAGAAATCCCACTATTTCACTTACCCCACTGTGCATTTCTACGCCTATATACAAGTATTTCATGTAATCAGATTCTTAAGAGACAGGCTGCTTTGTAACCTGCTCTACTTCACTCCACAGTATGTCACAAAGATCTTCCCAGGTAAAGAAAGTAAAGCTGTAGTAATACTTTTTGATGATTGTATCATATTCCATTGTTTTATAAGACTGTTGGTTCACAACCCTCTTCGAGCTTTCTGGGTGTCCTCTGAAACCAGCTCCCAGCTGCAGAGGGAAGGGAGAGACCAAAGAGAGAGGCAGGGCACCCCACAATGGTAGTTGGCAGTTTCAATAAGTAAAGGGAATTTATATACAAAGCTTGTCTTAGGGGCAGCGAGGTGAGTGGATCCTTGAGTCTGCCTGCCAAATCTTAAAGTTTACAAAGAGTTCTTAACTAAGAAGTGCAAGTGTTCTCAACGCCGTATCACTACCTTAAGACTGTGTCTTTGGAGTAGCCTCTGAGTGAAGGAAAAACAAGCAGAACCCGCATTGCAAGGATAACGGGGAGATGGCTGAGGAACTTTAGGTGGCTGGGTCCAACTCATGGGTCAACCAGCGGTCCCATCTTTTCGATGACCTCCCCAACAGAGACCGCTGTTGATCCCTGTTGATATCCTTGAATGATCTGAACTAGGTAGGGACAGAATAAATTGTGTTTAGAAAAGCAGCTTTCAGCATAGATTCACAACATTCAACATCCATTTATGTTAAAACCTCGCAACAAAGTGGGTATCGAGGGAATATACCACAACTTAGTAAGAGCCACACATGACAGACCCACAGCTGACGTAATGGTGAAAAGCCCACTCAGTGGTGAGAAACGGAAACTTTTCCTCTAAGATCAGGAACGAGACAAGGATGCCCACCCACTCTTGCCACTTTTATTCAACAAACTATTAGCAGTTTTAGCCATAGAAATTAGGCAAGAACAAGAAATAAAAGGCATCCAAATTGGGAAGGAAAAAGTAAAATGGTCACTATTTGTGAAAAACATGATTTTATATATAGGAAACCGTAAAGACTCCACATACACAAATAAAATTAGAACTAATAAATGAATTCGGTAAATTTTCAGGGTACAAAATCAATATACAAAATCTTTTTCATTTCTATACACTAACAACAAACTATCAGAAAGAGAAATTAAGAAAACAATCATATACACACAGAAATAGATATAGTTATATTAGATAGATAAACATCTATCTAAATGGATATAAATATACATATAATGGAATACTATTCCGCCATCAAAGAATGAAATCTTGCCATTTGGGACAACATGGGTGGAACTAAATGTATTATGCTAAGTGAAATAAGTTACAGAGAAAGAAAGATACTGTATGATTTCATTTATATCTGGAATCTAAAAAAAAAAAAAAACAAACAAAAATAGACCTATAAATATAGAGAACAAACTGTTGGTCACCAGAAGGGAGGAGGTGGGGTGGGGGAGGACAAAAGAGGTGAAGGGGATTCGGAGGTACAGTCTTTGAGTTATAAAATAAAGATAACATGGGGATAAAAAGTACAGCATTGGGAATAGAGCCAGAAATATTATATCATCTCTGCTTGATAACAGATAGTAACTAGACTTACCATGGTGAGCATTCTGTAATGTAGATAAATATTGAGTCACTATGTTGTACACGTGAAACCAATACAGCGTTGTGGTTGCTAGAGGGAGGGGGTTGAGGGAGGAGGTGAAATGGGTGAAGGAGGTCAAGTGGTTCAAACTTCCAGCTGAAAAATAAGGAAGGCATGGGGATGGAATGTAAGCATGGTGACCATAGTTGACAATATTGTAATACGTGCTTCAAAGTTGCCCAGAGAGTAAACCCTGAGGTTTTCATCACAATAAACAAAACAATGTGTGACTTTGTCTAGTGACTTATAGTGGTGATCATTTTATGGTCTGTACAAAAATCAAATTGCTAATGCTGTCCACCTGAAACTGACATAATGTATATCAATTATGACTTGATCTAAGAAAAAAATATTTAAATAAAAAGGCAAGTTCCTGAATAGATGCCAGGGGATTAAGAGGATTGGGAGTATTCATCCTGTTCCCAAACCTTTTTCCTGTTTCCTCTTTAAAAGTAGCTCAAGCTCATCTTTCCCAGAGGTGGGCTGCTTAGAGTATGCAGTTGTACCCTCCTCCACTGACCACCAAGCATCCTGGGCTCTTTGTAATTTGAATTGCTAAATAACAAGAATGTCACTTTTACTCACGTGAGAGTGGTAATTGCTTTTTAATAGAAACTGTCCTATATTCCATGCACTTGACATGTACTTCTCACTTGGTCTTCCCAGCGATCCCAGGAAGGTAGCCCATCGTCACACTCTTTGTACAGATGAAGCTCAGCAAAATTCAGATTTTGTCTAAGTTCACAGTTTGGGGGAATAGTAGAGAGCCAGTATTCAGATCAGGGTCTCTGGGACACCAAAGCTAAACACTACACAATATCAACATGGTATGGTTTTGGGATAATGAAGGAAAAAATACCCATACTGGAGGAGAAATAGGGATGGTAATTGATAACTCTAAAGGGCAGGTCTTTTCGACCTTGCTAGGCTGTGTCTCCTGGAAATAGCAAATCTGTACAGTTCTCGACCCCTTGGCTTTCATGAACAATTGACCTGTTGTTAGCCACAAATCCGGTTGGATTCCTCATACTTTCATACCTGAACAGCTGAGTTCTCCAAAAATTCTTCCTCCTTTCAACCCAAACGATAGCCACCGGTACTGAGAAAGACCCTCTCCCAGCTGGTCAGCTTCCAAAACAAAGTGGAAGGATAGGGTCTTAACCAGTGGGCAAAGGCATTTCTGTAGAGCCCTTGCCTGGGCCTCTCCCATATTTGTCATAGGCCAGAAACGTCCTCCAGGCATCTCCTCATGGCTGTTCGACAGTGTTTCCCTCAAGAGTGCCCCAGGAGAAGGAATCGAGCTTTCCTATGAGAATGCTTGATGTATGATAGTCTTCTTAATTTGGTTGTGATTCAAGGTGAATGAGATTTCTAGAAAAGATGGCAGTGAGCCTCCATGTACTGATTTATAAGCACCCCAGCCATCTATATTTATTGTTTTCGTAACCAACTGAGCTTGATTTAAAAGAGGGTGCTTAAGAATCCCAGTTGCTGTCACTGAGGCATTTTCAAATGTGCAGCAGGAGTTTAGGGAAGACTTCCCTGGCCAGAGGGACAGGTCTTCTTACTTCTTTTGCCTTGACTTCCGCTGACTCAACATGAGAGATGGTGAGACTTGGCTTTTTATTTCATTGCTGTTGAGGAAAGATGGTGCTCTCATTGGTGTCCCAGAAGGCAAAGGGTTACCTTGTGAGTGTGGGCCCCAGGACAGCCAAGAGGGCAATCACGCAATGACCAGCCTCCTCTCGCTGGGCAAAATTCATGCCCTTTTGTTCTCCAGAGCTGACTCCTTTCTCTAAGAGATTAAGCCCATTCTCCCCGCTAAACTCTCTCTCTCCCTGCCTTAAGATACACTGACGTCTCCGTACTCACATGTTTTATCACTGAAAGGAAAAATGCCTCCTCAGCCTCATTGCAGTAATTCTTAAACCAACTCCTGAGTACATATCAATAACGTATGACACTTGTCCTCTTAGTACAAGCTCTAGAGTCACTGTCACCACTGCCTGTACTTCATCGGGAACTCCTCGGGGCGTTAAAACAGCAGGTCCATGCCATGCCCCTCCCAGCTTGGAAGGTGCTATTTCTCAGGACACCCAGGCTTAGAGTGGAACTTAGGGGTTCTTCTACAGGGAAGGGGTGGAGCAGGTGGACTCTCGCTTTTTAAAAAATTGTGGTAAAATGAACATAACCTGAAACTGACCACCTTAACCATGTGTGAGCGTCCATTTCAGTGGCAAGTTCACTCACATTGTCGGGCGACCATCAGCACCCACTGCCAGAACTTTCTCCTCTTCCCCGACTCTGTATTTATTTACTCCACACCAGCTCCCTATTCGCCCCTGCCCCTCAGCCCCTGGCAACCACGTTCTTCTTTCTGTCTCCATGAAGTGACTAAGTATCTCATGGAAGAGGAATCATAGAAACCCTGGTTTGGGTTTATTTCACGTAGCACAATCCCCTCAAGGTGGATGCTTTTATTTTTAAATAGTGAAATATAGGTGCAGAACAGGGTATAAAGCCTCCAAATACAGGTTAATAGATTTGTTGTAAAGCAAGCAGTCATAAAATCACTAAGCAAGCCCACACAGGACCCTTGCCAGCACCCCAGAAAGCCCCAGCGAACCTCTCCTGACCACAGCTTGCCCCTTGTTGAGACAGTGAGAGTCGAGGCAGGCCATTCGCTAGTGGGGTGAAGGGTTAAAGGGGTTGTGCACACCTGCTGTATGTAGGGACCGCTGCTTGTGGATGTGTGCTGCAGGCAGTGCTGTGAAGAGGGGCCGTGGGGCTGGGCACCGTGGCCTGGAGGAAGGGTGCTCACGGAGAGATTCAGAATGGACCGCACATGGTCTCTGACCCCAGACAGTTATAATCCAGTAAAATAGACTTTAGAATAAGGAGAAGATACTACCGTGCATATAAAGAGAAATAAAAACAGTCTCAGACTGCTTAGGAAATACGCTCAGCATATGTCTTGTGGGTTTCCCCATCAGGAGGAGAATAAAGCAATTAAATGTGGAGAAATAGCAGCCAAGTTAAAAAAAAAAAAAAAAAGATTGAGGGAGGAAGAGAGGTAACCAACTGAACAGTAGGAGATGATAGGGAAACTCTATTTCAATGGCTCTGTTTATGGGAGATGAGAGTACAGTCTTATCAGAGATTGAAGTTCCTCTACAGAACATTCCAGAACAATTTGAGAAGCCCAAGGGTGGTAAATCATAGGGAAATGAGAGTACAGTCTTACCAGAGATTGAAGTTCCTCTACAGAACATTCCAGAACAATTTGAGAAGCCCAAGGGTGGTAAATCATAGGGAATGGGCATCATTCATCCTGGGGTTTTAAGAGAAATGAAGTGTGAGAGATGGAGGTGCCATAGATCAGAAGAGCACTGCTTCTGAAGTTCCGGAGCTTCTGATGCAATGCCTGCCTTTAAAAAACCTGCTCGGGGGAAGTCAAGGAGTATAGGAAGGCAGACCTAATCTCCCTTCAGAGGAGCTGACTAAAAGCCCGATGTGTGCAGAATGGCCATGATTCAGTTCTGTCGGAGCATCTTTCATTCAGGAGGCTCAAATGGCTTTGCCGCTGGAATTGCTTACCGCCCAGCCCTACGTTAGCCGTGCGTGCACACCGGCTCTCCCAACAAATGCCAAAGCCAGAACAATCCACACATCCCCAGCACCCCCGTGACTCACCTCCCCCACGCCCCAAGCAAAAGCATGCACAGGGGGGCCTCTGGTTTTAAGCAAAATGTACTCTGAGAAACTAGATCTTAGAATAGGTCAGCACAAGGAAAACTTCCGACTGCATATGGGTCCATTCCTGGCTTGCTCTCTTGCGTATGGGCATTAGCCGTACAGATAGATGAGAAGCGAGAAGAGTCCACGTGCCCGTCACACAGGCCAGGACAGTGGCAGCGGCTGACATTCATCCATCACTTACTGTGTAGGAGACTCTCTTCTAAGCTTCTTTTTGATTCTATGTTAATGCTCACGGTGATCCCTTGAGGTGGGAACTGTTATCCCCAGACTACAGATAAGGAAACTCAAGCACAGAGAGGTGTAGTGATGTGCCCCAGACTGCAGGTGAGGGGTTCTAATCTGCACCCCTGACTCTGAATCTCACACACATGGTGTAGGGTGTAGAGATCGGCTTAGGGAATTGAGGGACGGTCCCAGTTAGGTGCGCGCCTCCTCCTCCCAGAAGGCTGGGGCTGTGGTTTATTACCATTATTTGCCAAGGTGGGTATCGTAGACAGCCGTCAAGATCTCAGGGTTTGTATGTGATTTAGTGAAGCCGCCACACATTCAATCCAAGAAATAAATCTGTTGTGATTCACAGGACTCAATGGGGGAAGTTTCAGACCTCTGCCAATGCCTCACGCCTGTCAATAATCAAAAAATAAGTTAATGAGAATTGGTGTAAAATGCAAATAATTATAAATCCATCCTAATTTTCAGAGCAGAATACGAAGTGTAGAAGGTGTGTAGTATTTAATTCTTTGTCTATCTCTCAGGCGGCGTGGATGTGGCTGATCGCCACGTCCCGTGCTCACACTCTGGGGCTCTGGGCAGCCCAGCGGGTGGCTTTTAATCGCCGTTTTCTTCTTCCTTTGCAGATGACCATTCACGGGTGAGGCTGCAGACCCTAGAAGGAGACACCAACTCTGACTATATCAATGGCAATTACATCGACGTATGTATTTTGAAACCGTCAGTAAGCCTAACCATCCTGACACGTTGCACATTGTGTGTCTGCTGTGACACTGCCCCGGCTCCCGAGCAAACACAGAACTGCCGCCCCACCCCCCGCAGAACCTGACAGTGAAGACATGGCCGGTCCTTGCCTCCAGTGGGCCCCCGGGCTAGTGAGCTCCCCTCTCACTGTCCGTGCCTCCCTTGTGGTCCTGTGCTCCTACTGACCAAGAAAATGTTATTTCTGGTTTTTTGTCAACAACTTAGATTATTTGACACTTAAAAAAAAAATCCATTTACATATTAATAGGATAAATCTCTCTAATTCCTAATTCGATGATTTGCAATCTCTCGTCCTTACTGCACTTTTCAGTTGCCTTCAAAGTAGTCTGCAGCTGTTAACCAGGACATCTAATGCACACAAGACATGGCATTAAATATGTAGGCTGTTTAATTATTGAAGACGGCTTCTTTGTTCATTCTGCATCATGTTAACTTAATGTCTTACATTAGAATAAATTCCTGAGGAGCAGCATGTTTTCCGTTGAAAGAGTGAATGAAATCAAAAGTAGCTCGAAAATGAAGGGGAAATCATTGCTACCTTCAAGGCTCAGACTCACATTAAACAGGCTTCAGCTCCTTGCAGCTCAGCTCCCAAGGCAGTGTGCCTGGCTGTCACATCGTCTTCTAGCCTATCAGTACTTCCACGGACAGGGAAGTGTAGATACACATAGGCTCTTATCCCTATATGTATGGGTTCTTTTATTTTCTTGGTTGAGTATAAATCAAATGCTACTAAGTACTGGCCTCACAATCTGGCATCAAACCAGAAGAAATGTTATTTTTAGAACTACTTGGAAAGGTTTGACACTTTGATTATGGATCTCAGGGGGGGGGCCTGTGGGTTGACTTTGAAGAATAATTCACATCCCATTCCTCAGGTGAAGACTCCTACACCCCTATACTTTATAATGACCCAAGACATATCCAACCCAAGTTGGATTTTTTTCCTATTAAAGCAGAATTTCTTCCTAAAGTACACTGTACTTATTTTTTTATCCAGTAGACATTTAGTGAGTACCTTGTGGGAGAATTCAGAGGTGTCCAAGACCTGTTACCTTCTCCCCAGGACGTCACAGTTTAGAAGCTAAAGTAAGAAATATCTTCTCTATAATACTGTTTCCCTTGAGAGAGTCCCTGGGAATCCTGTTCCTGCGCCAGGCCCAGCTCCTAGAGCCCGTGCAGAGTCCTTACGCCCAAGGACCGTATCCTACTCCTCTTTGTATCCCCTGCACGGGGCCCAGACCAACAGTACTGTAAGCACTTCGTAAGTGTTGGATCAATCACTGCCTGGAAGAGTAAATGTAATCAGATTAGGCTTTCTGGTAGAAGTGATTTTAACTAAGCTTTAAAGAATGGGCGGGTTGAGAAGCAGAAGAGGAATGGCATAAAAGTAATGAAAATACCAGATTAATTAGTTTTGATTTTAACAGAGAAGAGAGTCAATATTCAGGGCCCCTTTATTCACTTAGTCAATAGGATTTTATTGAGCAGCCTATTATATTATATGTCAGTTACTGTTGTAGATATTGGAGTTATAACTGTGAGCGATCCAGACCAAAAACAAAAGCAGACCTCCAACCCAATGGGGCTGGTGCTTTCATCGGAGGAAACAGCAATAAATGAACGACACCAGTTAATTCTATATGGTATATTAGAAGCTAGTATGTACAATGGAGAAAATGAAAGCTGTAATGGACGATGCAGGGAACCAGTCTGGGGATGGGTTGTAATTTTTGCGTAGAGTGGCTAGAGTCAGCTCTACAGAAAAGGTAATATTGGAGTGGAGAAATCGAAAGATTGTGCCATTGTAGGTATTCATGGAAAGAGCATTCCAGACTGAGAAAAAGCCCATGAAAAGGCCTTGCTATGGAGCATGGCGGGCAAATTTAATGTGAAACAAGCAGGCAAGGGTTGGTGGCATCGTATGAGGGGGTAGAGTCACAGGTTCGTAGGTTAAAGGGGTGGTGAAGCCAGATAATGTAGAGTCACACAGACATGGGCTTTTACTGTGATGTGGGCAGTTACCAGGGGATCTGAGCAGGGGGGTGATATGATCCCAAGGTGGAGAGGAGAACACATCATAGGTGGGCAAGAATAGAATCATGAAGACCTGTCAGATGGCAACAGGAGCAGTGAGAGTTGGGGAGGGGGGGTTCTGGAACCGTGCTGGCACTGGAAGATGAGAAGTGGTAAGATCCTGGATCCACGTTCAACCCAGAGCCCTGGGCTGTAGGAGCAGGAGAGAGGTCACGGTGCCTTTGAGATGGAATTGCTATTATCTGGGATGAAGACTGTGGACCCAGCAGATTCAGGTGGGAGGGAGGGAGGAAGGAAATAAGGAATTCACTTTTAGATATGTTAATCCTTAAATATATGTTAGACATGCACGTGAAAGTGCTAAGTAGGAGATTATCCCACATCAGGATTTGGGGGAGGCGCATGGAGAAAGCCAGGCTGGAAATGAGGATAGAGAACTCGTCAACATACAGATGGCATTGACGTCCCTGGGACCAGATGAGATCACCAAGGGAGTCCATGTAGATGAGGAAGGAGTCCAAGAACTGGGCCCTCCAACATCGATGTCAAGGCAAAGAGGAGGAATGGGCAAATGAATGAGGGAGACAAGCCAGGGAAGGAGGGAAGAAGAAAATCCAAGAGAGCAACATATCCCAGAGAGCAAAGAAGAAAGTATTTCAAGGGGATTAATCATGTCACATAGATGGTGACGTGTCACAGAGATGAGAACCAGAGAAATGACCTTTGCATTTAGCAACACAGGTCATTTGTAGGATGTGTGGATTATTTCTGTTTTGTAAGTAAGTTCCTCCTATCTCCTAGACTTGTTGGACAGACTCATGGGACAGTACATCAGACATGGTCTTGCTTTGTGGTATTTATCAGCTAGAAAGAAATGACTGATCATTTAATAATCCTATTTAATCTCTGTCAAGAGTCTGTCTTTGAGACTTACAGCAGGTCAGTTGTATAAAGAATGTGGTAGCTTTTGCTGTTCATTATCAATGACTTTTTTAAGAGCAAAAACATCTAACAGATATGCATTTAAATTGTCTGAGAAATCTGTATTTCCTCTCCGGGTTTCTCCTGTCTCCCATCTGGCTTTGGGCACATATATTGAGTAATCTTGAGGCACAGAAATAGAAAGTATTAAGGGCCATGGTGATATTCTGTTACCTGCGTGTCATTTTCTCTAAATTGGTTTTATTTCTCCCGGATATTGACCCTCCAGTGTTCTTTGTTCCCTTCTTTCTTCTTTTCCCCTTCTCACAGGGTTATGATAAAAAGAAGGGCCCTTGCAGAATTTCTGCTTCTTCAAATTTCTAGCTCTTGCTACAGCAGCTTGGCATGACATTAGCAGGGTTTAAGAATGATGTTCAGTATCACTATTGATATAGCTGCCTATACGGGGAGGACAGAGTATGTGTTAAAGCCCTTGGCACATTGCCAATAACATCCTGAACACAAATGAAATCCTATTGCACATTCCCAGCCTGTGTGCGATCTAATAAGAGTCGCGGTCATGTTATTTCAGAGAATCCATTAGTTGTTCGTGTGTATCGCTCACCCATCATCTCATAGCCAGTGTATGATTAAGTTACTCCCACCCCCTGTGTAATGTAAGCGACAGAACGGTGATGTGTGACGCACCTTTATTTTTTACGAGGAACTCCTTGGTACTGCGTATGGTCATTTAACTTGTAGCCGACGCAGTTGTTGGTCTTTGTGCATTCATTGTGCCAGACTTACTCTCTGACTTCTGTGCTGCTTATTGATTTTAAGTTGGTCAAATATTCTTTCTCATTTATTTTTAGGGTTATCATCGACCCAATCATTATATTGCTACCCAAGGTAAGTCTGTTACAGCTTTAATGCCTTTCTTTGGTTGTTTGCCTCTCTATCATTTTGTCCCTGTGCCACATCTCCCCTACCTCCCCCTGCAGAATGATATTCTACACTGCCATGGCCCCATTTATTATAGTTCTCATCATCAACACACCACCCCCTCCCTTGTTTCCCCATCAGATCTGGTAATGCAATCCTTTTGCCAGAACTTCATGTTGTGATCATTAGAAGTATATTCATCAATTCATTATTGAATTAAATCTGTCTACCTTAGGAATTAATCTGACATCTCCATAAGTAGGCATATAGGTATTCACTAAATAAATATGTGCTGAGCATTATCTATATGAAGACCCAAGCTAGTTGCTGCCAGGGGTGCAGGCTGAATCCATCAGGCACCCCCTTTGACATTGGTTGTGGTTTTATGCAGAGGGTACGGGGTGACCTGTATATTATAAAAAGCAATACTTGTTAGAAATCTGTGTGAGAGGTTCAGAGAAAATGTTAGAGAGTCTTGGAGAAGATAGAAGTTGCTTTCAGATGGGATCATCCAAAAATTCCTCGGTGGCAGAGGTGGACTGGGGAAGAGAACTTCTGAACGGCAGAGACCTGAGCCAAGATCTGAAAGCAGGTAATTAGTGCTCCCGGGGGGAAAGCAGTTGGTGGATCACGTGGCCTATAGGAACAAGAAACCTAAAGAAACATGTTGGGAAAGCTCATTGCAACAGCTTCTGTATCATCCTGTGATACAAACTGACTTTGTATCACTGACCGTGAGGTGGGTCATCCATGGAGAATGAGAATCACGAAAGGTCTGGGGTGTTGGAAAAGAGGCATCATAAGGGATGAGTTAGTGTGTCTGTGAGATGAGCCAAAGAAATGCTGAGAAGCAGGGACAACCCAGTTAAGGTTGAAAGTGTGCATTTTCTTCCTTTTATTATTTTACCATTGTTTCTAGCATTGTGATATATCCCAGAAACATAAATAGGGAAATCAAAAGGATATGATGTGCCAATGGTGAGGGATGGGCAGGAGGTGCCCAAGAGAATATCAGGGAGCAAGAGAAGAAAGGATGCCATGAAAATCATGGCTGGGAAGTCTAGGCTTAGAGGCAGGAGGGTTGGAAGTGTCTGATGGATCAGAAGAGGAGAGAAATAGTTAAAGGACCACAGTCGGTGTTGGTTAATGAGTCATCGGTTATGGTCGGGAAGCAGAATGTCAACACTTAGAGAGGCATTGACGAGAAGAACCTTCTGTAATGGTGGAAATCTTCCATATCTGTGCTGGTCGCTAGGGTAGCCACCAGTGACTACTCTGAAAGTATCTGCTATGAATGAAGAACTGAATTTTAGATATTAGTGTTGATTTAAATGGCTTTATTTGGCTATTACCTACTGGTAGTTTTGGACTGCAGAGCTCTGGGGTAGAAACCTTTAAGTGTGGCTGAAATGGAGCCATTGTGGGACCTTGTCCTCCTAATCTTACAGCCCCGGCCAGAACTGGGTGACCCCATACATAGAGTCTGCAGTCTCCTGTCACCGTTTGTGATTCTACACCTGGGTTTAAGTGACCTACTTAAACCTCCAGATTGTTTCCTCCTCTGAAATGAAGTCAGTAATGACTCCTTCCAGGGTCCCTTGGCTATTCAAAAGAAAGGTCACATGGAGCATACCCAGCTTGAAACTGACAGGAAGCAGGCCCTTATAGGAATTGCTAAAAGGTCTTCAGAGAGCAAGTGCTGGTGCAGACTCTTACCTGATGGGACAGAACGAGGATGTATGCCCAGGGCATCTGAGTCCAATCCTGGTTGCCCTCTCCTGGACCCTGCTATTTCCAAACTGAATCAATCGATGCTTTTCAAGGAACCCTTTGTTAGTTTTTTAAAACCCTGCTAATGGATTCCAGAATATTCTAAAGTAAGGGTCATAACAGATCTGATTTAATAAATTTGATGATAATTTGGAATTAACAGTTTTTGTAAATATATGAGAAAATTTGATCATAAAATACACAAAATACTGAGTTCTTAAAACTTTTTTTTTTAATATTTTTATTTATTTATTTGACAGAGAGAGAGACAGCCAGAGAGGGAACACAAGCAGGGGGACTGAGAGAGGGAGAAGCAGGCTTCCTGCCGAGCAGGAAGCCCCGATGTGGGGCTCGATCTTGGGTCTCCAGGATCATGACCTAAGCCGAAGGCAGTCGCGTAACCAACTGAGCCACCCAGGCACCCCTGAGTTCTTGATTATCGGCCTGTGTTTTCACAAATAGCATGAACCTAAACTTAAATCTTATTTGAGTTTTCAAAATTGAGGACCTCTAGATTACTGTGACTGAACATCCAGCTACAGTAGAGATTAAAACCCCCAGAGTCCCTGTGTGGCCCCTCACCTGGCATTCCTTAGTTCATCCTCTCTGCTGCTCTCCCCCCAAGGGAGATCAGGCTTTGAAGAAACTTGCCATTAGAGAAGTCACTTTCTGGTGCCTTCAGAATGCATCTGAGTCATACTTAATTGCTCGGTAGCCCTCTTTGGAAGCATTCACCCTATCAAGTGTTAATGAGTAAATATATTTGTTGGCAGCTAAGAAATGGCAAATGTAATCACTTTGCGGTAGACCACCCACGCGTGCCCTTTTTTTTTTAAAGATTTTATTTATGTATTTGACAGAGACAAACACAATCAGAGAGGGAACACAAGCAGGGGGAGTGAGAGAGGGAGAAGCAGGCTTCCCACTGAACAGGGAGCCCGATGCGGGGCTTCATCCCGGGACTCTGGGATCATGACCTGAGCCGAAGGCAGACGCTTAACGACTGAGCCACCCAGGCGCCCCACCACCCATGTGTCCCAAAGGGAGAAGGGTGTTACAGAATGCCCCATTTGCCAGAATGTGGCACCTTTCCTGGCACAGGGGTCATCTACAGATTGCACTTGGAAACCCGGCAGCGCTTACATCACTGCTGGTGGTATAGGGAGAGGGGCAGAAATGAGCAAAATTTTTTAAGATTGTTTTTTGAGAGAGAGAGAGAATGCAAGCAGGGAGAGGGGCAGAGGACAGAGGGAAAGGGGGAGAAACAGACTCCCTGCTGAGTGTGGAGCCCAACGTGGGTCTCGATCCCATGACTCTGAGATCATGACCTGAGCCAAAATCAAGAGTCTGATGCTAAACTGACTGAACCACTCAAGTGCCCCAGAAATGAACAGATATTTTAAGTCTAACATTCAATCAAGACAGTACACATCGTGTTAGGAGTAATGCATTTACACCACACGGTCTGGGTTAAAAAGTTAGACTCTCTTTTCTGGTTTATTACACAAACACAATGTAACTGTTAGCCTCGGATTGCCAGAGGATCTCTGATCCTCTGCAGTGACTGGCATGGAGAGCTAGGACATGCCCATGGATCTCTTTCATTAAAAAAAATAATAATAAAAAAAAAAACCCCATGTAAACGTCTGATTCTAAGAATCCCAGAAAATGATGATAAAGCAGATGCAATTTTAGAATCTCTCCTTGTTCTTTATCTTTCCTAGTTCACGCTGATATAATTCTTTAAAACCTATTCATAGCAGCAACCCACAAAGTACATGAGCAGTCCAGTTTAGTATAACCAGTTGTATTCCCAAGAGTTTAAAATACACAGATTTTCACCAAGTCCCTTCAATCTAGAAGACATGTCCTCAATTTATCTCTTCGATCTCTTCCTGCCCCACCTCAACGTTATTGATTTTTATACTAGTAATTGACTTTGACCTTTGATGACACTGCTCCTGTCTCTACAAATTGAAGGGACCACAGTCAAGCCAGATCTGTAGCTTTTTTAGTATGCTCTTCCTGCCCGCCCCTCCCACTCCATTTAATTGTTTTCCGTCTGCAGCCAATATGTCAGTGACCCAGTATTCATTTCATCACACCTGCCTGACCAACCGTTAATACAGTTGTGACAGTCAGGATTTATGATTTGGCACACCAGGAATTGAAGAGGAAGTCACGTCTGTTAATGCATGTCTGTACTCAGAGTGTAGATTTCGAAAGCAGGGCTCACGGTGAGGGGCAGATGAGTACACAGGTGGGTAGAATTGCCCAGAACCGATCATATTTCACCATCAAAAGATACCCCATGGAGACCCCAGTGTGGGCCATGAGCTGCAGGAAGCTGTACGCATTTAGAATCACTCCTCCAAAATGATTTGGGAGAGCACCTGCCAGCCATGTGGTATGCAAATGAGGGGGGCCTGGAGACGTGTTTTTACGATTGTTTGGTTTTATTTTTTTAAACTGACTTCAAGAGTCCTGCTTTAGAAACCTCAGGAAAGATGCCATCAGCGAGTTGAGGAAGGAAATGCTATCAGTCTGTGATGGAGGCGGGCTGCCCAGCACCCAGCCCTTCTTCCTCATGACCCCACTCATGTGTGGGCTAGAGGGGCACACGAATAGTGGCAGATCCCCCGCAGGAACTTGCCTGTCACTCCCTGAGGGCAGCCATCATGAAATCTGGAGGGTGAGTCACAGCCATGTGGTGGGGCCCCAGCACTTGAGTGCTGTTTCTGGGAGACAAAGAAGGGGTAAGGAGCATCAGTGGGGTGAGTGGGGGAGATGGGTCCTCAGCCAGCCTTGAAGGAGGGGTCCTGTGTCAGAGGACGGAGGATGGGATGAACAGGAGAACTCCTCAGATCAGGCAGGAGCACGGAGCCCTGGCAAAGGGCATGAGGGAGACCTGACTGAAGATAGGAAGGGTCTTCATCTCCCTCTGTGGTGTCTTGGGTCCTCTTAGTCGCTGGTTGAAATAGATCTCTCAGAAAAAACTCATACATACACACAATTTTATATAGACATTCAGGCATTCACAGACAATAAAATCGAGCCTGAAAAATCCCTACATCCACGATTAAAAAAAAAAAAAAAGCCCTGAGTTATAGGGGTAAAAAAAAACTGGCAGGTAAAGTGAGGACATTGGTTTAAAGATGTGAATGAAGAGCGTTATTTAACTAAAGGAAGAAGGGCAGAGACAGAAGAGGAAGGATGTTTCTGAGCCATGTGGTGGTGAAAATAGTGCTTTAAGAAGGTTAGTTAAGGGGTACCTAGATGGCGTAGGTGGTTAAGGGTCCAACTCTTGATTTCAGCTCAGGTCCTGATCTCAGGGTCATGAGCTCAAGGCCCACGTTGGGCTCTGTACTCAGTGTGGAGCCTGGTGAAGATTCTATCTCTCCCTCTGCCCCTACCCCACCACTTGAGCTCTCTTTCTCCCTCTCTCAAAAAAGAAAAAAAAAAAAGGATTAGTTAGAATGGAATTATCCTGCAGAGAAAACTGGAAACAAAGGTAACAGGGAATGATCACACACACAAAAAAAAAATCTGGAGCACAAAGAGATAATTCAGACAATAACAATGACAGCAAGGCAAATGTTTTATTTTATTTTATTCAATAATCTAAGTTGCATACAACTAAAATATATTTTCTAATATTAAATATATTATAGTATCAAAACAGTTGATTTTTTTTTTAAAGATTTTATTTATTTGACAGAGAGAAACACAGCCAGAGAGGGAACACAAGCAGGGGGAGTGAGAGAGGGAGAAGCAGGCTTCCCGCCCAGCAGGGAGCCCGATGTGGGACTCGATCCCAGGTCTCCGGGATCATGACCTGAGCCGAAGGCAGTTGCTTAACCAACTGAGCCACCCAGGCGCCCCCAAAATGGTTGATTTTTAAGTGTGTTCCTTCTCATGTAATAAAAAGTGATAAATATATCTTCATTCTCTATTCGTAGTTTTGCTTGATATAATACACTTCTTTTTGAAACTCGGAATTTTTATTTGTCCATTGATTCAATAAATATTAAGTGCCTATTAAGTGCTAGACTTTCTGGTATAACTCATTTTCTATCCTCTGATGAATTTGGGTGTTACTCGTCTCAGTTCATAAATAAGGGAAAGACGGCCTCGGGGAGCAACAGGGGTTGAAAACAGAACTAATGGATAGTTGAGGGCCAGCAGTGGGCCCACAAAGGTTCTGGATGCATTTCTTCCTTTCCATGTCGAGTATGATGTGATAAATGTGTGATTTTCACCCTGGATAAGAGGCTCAGGGCTTCTGCTCTTTCTCCTGGACTGAAGTTCACCCCTCAAAATCCAATCCCTTCCTTCTAAGTTATGATCTTTCTCAAAAAAAAAAACAAACAAACAAATTTTCTATGATACGGTCATATCTGAAAATATCTCTTAACTAAAATTGTTTCGGATTTCCTGAAATACAATACCAAGATTCCAGAGCCTCCCTGTTCCCCAGCAGGCCTCTGAAGGCACCTGTTTGGAGAGCAGCTAGTCCAGGGAGCGAACACTCATGGTGACAGGAAGAGAGTCTAAGTGGCAGCAAGTTCAAGGCTGAGGTCAGAATTCAGTGGGGTAGCCAGGCCTGTCAAATTAGCACAATTCCCCCCGCAAAATAAATGATGAAATGGGTATCAAGACACCTGTCCTCAGGAAGAGTAAAATGTGTGGATCTTAACAACCTGAAGCTAGCACATCTTTTGTTCACAGAAACTCTGATGCTCAGTGTCGTATTTCTGGATGCCAGTCACACTGGGACGGATAGAGAAAACTAATGACCAGATAGCTATTTACCATGAGAAATACCGCCCTCCGCCTGGCAAGGACATTCTGCATTGCAGGCCAGCGAAAGAGGAAGATGCCAAAAAAATGATTGATAGATAGATAGATAGATAGATAGATAGATAGATAGATGATAGATAGATAGATAGATAGATAGATAGATAGATAGATAGGAAGATGTCTGGGCAGAAGGATGCTTCTTGTCCTGGCATCAGAGGAAGGGCCACAGAGTTCGACAGATCCATACCCAGTGGTGGAGAGCTGACAGGAGGCAGATGCCCGATGAGAATACAAGAATGAGTGACTGAGGGAAAGAATGTGTAAATGAATGAATTGGGAGTCTCTGTGTGCCAGACACCAGTTCGGCGGTAGGACATTCCAACCAGGCAAAAAAGCCATCTCCTCTTGGCCCCAGCCAGCATTTGCTCACCTGGCTGGATTTGGGGGTCATGAGCTCCAACGTCTGTGACTCTGTCTTTTCTGAGTTCCCGGTGATCAGCTCCGATTCTTATTAACACTTTCCTTCCGACAGTCAAGGCACTGTTTTGGTAGATAATCCATCCTATTAAAGAGCTTAGCTTATCTCTGCCCTGACCCTACCTGTGCATATCCCCCTCCCATATACACTGAATATAATCAGTTTTATTTGTCCATGGTTGTTATTTATTAATAATTTGAAAAAGAGAAAAAAAGAAAGAAGCCTGGAAATAAATGTCCTCCAGAGACCTTGAGTCAGGCACGGACTTTTAACATGAAAATAACAAGAATGTGGGGAGTGAAGATTTCTAGCAGAAACGCCTCCCCAGTTGTCAATTACGGCACTGCTATTGAAACTTTGCTATAGTGACTTCCTGCTGTTTGCTGTTGATCTGGTGTTCTTCTCCATGTCTTTCTTCCACATACTCCATGTGGTATGACTGTTTTTCATACGGATTTTTCAGAAAGAGAAATGTGGCTGATATTTTGCTAGACTTGTCAGTGTTGATGCAAGTTCTACACACTGGTTAGGAAGCTTTTGTCTCCTGCATTCTAGCCTCCAGATGGAAATGAAACCTTGAAATTATTTCTCAGCAGAATTGAAAGACAGTAGTTTTAATCAAGAGCTAAGTCTTCACTAAACAACTTTTGTTTGTATCCCTTCAACTTCTAGTGTATGCAAGTTCACTAGCTGTCATTGTTCTTCCAAGCTAAGTGGCTGCCATATTGCCAAGGGGTTGTAGACGGTTTCGAGTCACTTACTGTGTCATCTTTGAGGTTAATTTAAAAACATTGCCTGGTAAAGTGGAGTAGTCTCTAGTTTTCAGACTTAAATAGGGAAGCTCTAAGGAAGTATCATTGATACTCGGGCAAATAGTGATCCTATATGAGTTCTGCATTCCGTATGGCCAGGACCAAACTCTCCATGGAGGACCCACTGCATGTTACTCTCCCTGCAGTTTTCCAAAGAAGAATGAACAATTGCAATTAACAGCTTCCCCATAAACTGTCTTTGAAACCGTAATTTTTCTCCACCAGCTTAATTTCAACGGAGACTGGCCAATTAGCCAAAAGGTCAGATCACAAGCATTTCTCACCCTATGCTGTTAATAAACCTGCTCATTAGTAGCGAGAACGTTAAAAGACAGGTTGCAAATTAAAAGATAAAACCAAAAATAGATTGCAGTAGGTGGCACGCACCCATGTTGTCATAAGTGCCACAATGGAAACATATTTCCATTTCGGGCATCTGCCTCCTGTCAGCTCTCATTGTGTCATAAGAAACACAATGTCCCTTGAACAATGGAACTTAAACCAACACAGAATAATTGGAAGACAAATGATGCTTCTATCAAGCAGGCAAGCCATTTTAGATTGTTCCAAATGCTTTCTGAATCTGTAAGAATAATTTACCAGTGCTCTTCATTTGAAGTAGGAAATTCTAGAATCTTTTCAAGCTGGTAAAAACTCTAAGTCTTGAAGCCTAGCTCCCCTGTTTTGTCATTGAGACAGTTGGAAATTAAAGCACAAAGTGCTTTAAGTGACTTTCATCCCCATAAGTTCAAGTGAGTCATGTATACGAAAGTATTTGCAAACTGTACGGATTACCATTCATGAATATTTTCAGAGATTGCATAAACTATTCAACTTGGGAGAAACCAAATGTGTTTCTGGTCTCTTGAGGGGCATTTTGCCCAATGGAGGAAAAATAGAAGGTCATGCCTTTCTTCCAGGTTCAGCCCTTTGAAAGGATAGAAGAGCTGTAGCTGAGTACCCAGGGCCCCAGGCCCCAGTGCTGGCTTCGGGGGCCTGTGACATCATGGGCCTTTTCAAAGCAAAGTCACTGCTCTCAGACCCAGTTCATCCAAAACTGAACAAATATTTCTGTGAATGTCCCAAGTGTCTGACTCGGACAGGGTTGGAAATACAGCGCCGCCCTCAGGAGCTACACAGTGCCGGTGTATGTATAAACAACCAGTACTAAGCTGTCACTTTGCCATAAGACCAGGCCTGGGAACTACTTCAGGCTACTCCTCTCCCTCAGCCAGACTCCGTAGCGGGTGAAAAGTGAGCGCCAGGGCAGAACTGGAACCATTTTCCTGACTCTGGTGCTCAGGCTCCTTGATCACACACCGACACAGTTTTGAACAAGTTTGCAGCAGGCACTTTAGGAACCTTCTGGCCATTGCAAGTTACTTTTGTGCCTTGCCTTCTTACTCAAAAGGATGCTTCTGGAAATTTTCTGATGCAATGCCCCATGCTGCCATTGAAAATTTGAGATTGCCTACATTGTGTGATGTCTAGGGAATCAACTTATCTCTATTTTATTCATTTATTAGATGTATTCTCTTTTTTCTAAAATAAAAGCAGATCCCACTTGTATACTGAGAAAGGCTTAATTAAAGAATACAGAGACTAATGAGAGCTTTTATTTCTCTGGCAGTGGCCCCTGAAGCATGTGAATATAGTTTTTTCCCTTTGCTTTATTTCTCCTTGACAGAAGGCAGCCAGACCCTTTTGGTCATCAGACCCCTCCACTTGAAGGCTGCCATTCTTCTTTTTTTCTCCTTGATTACCGTCTCTCTGGTCCCCTCCTTACAGCACGAACAAGTACTCAAGATAAGTTTATGAGGGTTTTCTTTATACAGGCCTGATGAATGCTCTGTGGCTCAGCCAGCAAGAGGCTCTTACGGTGTGAACATCTGTCATGTTCCTCCCTTCTGAGGCTACACACACTTTCTCGTATTCCTCTTCCCGGCTCTTCAAGCAAGATTGCCATGCAGCTCTTCCCAGGGATCAAGGACCAAAGGTCCCTCCGGTAGTGGGGCCTCTGTCTCTGCAGAGGGGAGCAGATTATTGCCACACACCGCCTACCAACCCTTTCATTCTTTTCTGTATAAGAGTTTCTCTTTGGAGGCCTGATCTTTACCCCCGTCACTCAAATCCGATTTCTTCGCCTTTATCGTTCAGCTTTCCACATCAGGAATAATAGCAGCCTTTACCTTCCCATTCACAGTGGTACACACTGCACATTGAAAATGTTTACGTAACTGCCAGGGAGGCCTGATGCCAGAGGAGAGCTGAATATAGGCCACAAAGAGCAAAATCCAAATAAAGGTTCACTTAGGTAGACAGGGTTTCGAGAAATGCTTTGAGACATTTCAGTTCCGAGTACGCGTCACGCTAAGGACCACCCCATTGCTGGTTTTATTCACACATATTGCTTTGCTTATGCAACATGGACACAGTCAAATCTTTGAAACTGGGGTCCACAAGTTCCTTCCATATCCAAACATTCTTTTTATGTCAGTACCTAGGATAAGACTTCCTTTCCCCTCCAAATGGCACTAGAGAAGAGAGGCTCAGGAGAGTGGATTCCAGAGTTAGCCTGCCTAGGCTCAAATCCCAGCTCTGCAAGCAACTGCTCAGTCAGTATTCGCTGTGATGCTTATCATTACCCTCATGTGGATTGCAGACGACGCACTTCCAGTGATGCCAAAGCAGTGCAGACTTTAATGCACGTATAGTGTCTAGCCATACAGTTTCATAAAAATTAATAATCCGACACCTGTCCATGCTTCCTTCCAGAAGGATGTATCAAAGGGAACCACTTCCTTTTTTCATCAATATCCTGCATCCTCCTCAAAGTGCAAAGATTATCATCATTTTGAAACAAAGGACAGGCATGGGTTAGAAAGATAATAAGCTGTATCATAAGCTTGGAGAAACGTATTTTCTTTCCCCTTTTGAGGTCTTGCTGAAATTGAGGAGCTCTGATAGCAGCAAAGGGCAGCAGTCTTGGTGGTCTGAAGGCTTCCCTGAAGCACACATAGAGTCAGAGCACATGGAAGTGAACACTGCTAATTCCAAAGCCCAGACAAGTTTCTTTCAAAACAGGCTTTGTCCAAAGCAGTTTCTGAGATAAGAATACACAAGGATAGTTTAGAGAGGAGCTTTGGAAGGCTAAGAAACAACTGGATAACAAATAGGGCTGAGAAATGATCTTGTGGAAAAGAGAATAATAATGACAGAGGAGCAGTGGCGGGGGCGGGGGGTATAAAGGGAGAGATGTATGCTCTTAGGCTCCTTCAACGTGTCTGTGTTGGGTGGGCCTAGTTAGTCAGGCACCATCTTCTGCTTGGCTAGAGGTTTACCAGATGCCTACGAGTGGTCAGTTAAAATCTGCACCAAAGTGATAGTAGGTGGTGTGGAGCTGAACCAAAAGAAATTCTTACAGACCACCTCTGAGATGCATTTCACAGAGCAGAGTCCCAGGAAATGCAGATGTCCCCCAAGCATTGCATGTCCGTTGAGGAAGAGGTCCTCGGGGTCAATATTTAATCTGTACACAAAAGTTTAAAGTAAAAAGAACAATAGTTCTTTTTAAAATCATGTAACAGTATTGCAGTTGTGTTCTTTAAAAAATATGGAGATACCCAGTGAAATCTTTACGTGCAAGCAAGAAAATGTAGACACTTCAACTGATGAGTAATCTTGCCCATGGCTTGGATTGAAGGTGACTCCTACCCTTACCCACACCCAAAACCTCCCTACTCACAGCGGGGGGGAAGCAAACAGGATAGTAAAGTTTTTCACCAATAATTTATTTACGAAGTTTCCAAAACAAATCTCCTGGCAACACAACCAGACCACCTTATTCTACTTTTGTAAGACACATAGATTTTTTTTTCTAAGTTTTCTTAACAGTTAGAATATTTATATCACTTTCAAAAATTTTTTGGTTTTGAGTTTGTGTGCCAACATTTTCATAGATAAAAATATGTTAATGTTATTTTTAACAAAACCCATGATTGTAATTTAAGTCATCGTATGTCATATGTGATATGAGAGCCTTCACAGTTATTCTTTGAATGACTTTTTATTGTTCAGTCTTTATTTGGGATTTTATCATTACACTGTATCTAAATGGTTAAAAGTATATATGTGTTTATATGTCAGAAATAATGTGTTTGAAGATTCCCAAAGGTGATCTTTACAGATTTTTATTTTTTCATGCTTTATTTTAGTTAATTTTGACACATATAGCATTTGTTTAAGGAAAAATAAAACTTCTAAAAATATTATGACAAACTTCAGTCTCAAAGCCACTATTTTCACTTATTTCCTTGTTTAAAGGTATTAAAATTCCCGGTAGGGGAAAGGAAGAAGGTACTCAGAATACTTGACTCATTTTGTTTCCAGTTTACTTTTTTAAAAAATATGCATCTTTATCTATTTTTGCTGTCATTTGAGACATAGTTAAGAGTGGTGTGTAAACACAGGAAGTTTGTCCTAGCAAAGATAAATTAGGGAAAACCACAGTAAAAACAATGAAGGCATATAAAAATTTACAACAGAAAAGAAAGGCGTTACAATAATGACTAATCAAAGTAGAATGAACTCACACTGGAACTAAAGTACTAGACAATATGAATATGAAAAATGGGAAGGGAGAAACTAGAATTTTAAAATACCAAGTGCCGTATATTTCTTAGGCAAAAAATGGGTATTGACTAAATGTAACTTTATTAAGTCATAACAAAAGGTATCTACTATATTATTCTTTGTCGTTTTTGTTTTTAAATATTTCATAACTATTTTAATTGAATAAGTGAGTAAGACAAAAGACACATTATTAACCAAAACGGAGATGATGTTTGAAGGGTTCTGACCCATGCAGCAGACAGAGGCTTCCCGGGCTATTTGAGAATATGTGTGCAGCCTATTAGTGTTTGGTTTGTACCAATTTTCTCTTAATTAAATCTGACATGACCTTTTGGTGTGCAATCAGGATCGCATATGTTCTAGTAATGCACCTGGAAACCAACATTTCCATCATCATCTAGGAAGAGCCACGAATATTTGCACAGTCAACGTTGGCACGCTTTCTTATTTCAGTCTGAAAGGAAAATTTTAGGGAATGGTATGAGTCTAGTGTAAACATCAGCATGTGGATTATGTGTTTGAGGGGAAATGTTACCAGTGGATATGGCAGGAAGTGTATGCCTGGTTTGGGTTATAAGAAGAACACACACCTGTTAGCCAATTTAGAACAAATGGGGGGGGGAGGGGGGCTGGTAATCTGCAAATAGCTGCTAACCTAAGTGGGCCAGGCACAGGGAAAAGACTCAGAGTGTGAAAGCCTGCTCCAGGGTAAGACGGGGTTTATCTTTGTGTGCGAACCACTGAAATTATTAGCTGAAAACACTATTTAATGTCCTTATTTAAGTCATTGCTTTTGACACTCCTTCTAAAAAGGTGTATTTTATTATAGCTCAGCTGCCTATTTTCTCTTTTATTGTCACAAAATGAAAATTCCAGTAGACTGGTGAACATTCCAAACCCTGTAATTCCGGACGTAGAAGGTGCTTCACGTAAGCGCAATCCTTAGAAATCCTATTTTAACATGCGACTAGTTATAT
Organism: Spilogale gracilis; assembly: GCA_004023965.1. Classification (NCBI taxonomy): domain Eukaryota; kingdom Metazoa; phylum Chordata; class Mammalia; order Carnivora; family Mephitidae; genus Spilogale; species Spilogale gracilis. Next base: position 26,889 of record PITA01005410.1, read on the forward strand.
TTTTGAATTTAAGTTAAATATAAAGTATTCTCAGGTTTTCCCTATCATAGAACAATCCTCAGTGTTTGCTTCTCATTCCTTAGCTGATTTGTATTGTTTCTTTTAAATGGTAATTTCTGGGGGCGGGGAGAGGGTAGGGTATTCTTAGCAATTCGGGGAAAATGAGCAAATCACATTTCAGGCCGTCAGCCATCTCAACTTCGGTTTCCACTTTCTGCAGCTAATACCAAAAATTATTCAGAAAAATTCCATGACTTTAACACAAGTAGCCTCAGGGAAGTGCAAATGCACCTATCAAATAAGTGTCATTAAAGATTATTGATGCAGAAGCCGACTGTTTTCTGTGTCACCATTATCGCTTTTGTGACACACGGGGTAGATTCAGTCCGTAAGACATGGTGGCATATTTTACCTTTTACATTTCACTACTGCACAAATGAAAAGCTACTAAATGTAAAATTATGGACGTGTTATGGAACTATCGTATTGAGAAATCACATAAAGTTTTGTAATAAAAACTTATTCAGAAACCACTGAAGGGACATCTGATGCTCTGAATGTTGAATAACTGACTTCATAATACTTCTCCTAGGTTATTGCCAGCAGTAACAATAACAATAATGGATCAAAAATTTAGGACCCTTTTATTTATGAGAAAGAGCTTTAAAATAAATGCATAAATCCTAGGCTCATTTTTTTTCCATATCCAAATTCTACCTTCGGTGGTCTTCAGTGCTAATGGAGTGAACTGGGTGTTGAAGGGCTTCACCAAGCCCAAGCCAGGCCAGCGTTTAAAGACTCCTAGGTTTTCTGCAGCTACTTTGCCCATAGGGTCCCCACCCCTTACCCCAGGCCACACACAGGCCACCCCGCCCGCACCCGGGGCCAGTCCCATCCCATTGGAGGACTGACATTCACTAACAAGCCCCACCCCCACCCAGTCTGCCAAGGTCATTCTGAAATCTAAAAAGAGCAGCTGGATTATCCTGGGTTGTCATCCCAGCTTCAAGGGCATGTATTCTCCTAAGCCTGTTTGTCATCTTAAAATGGAAATTTACACCATCATGGTGGTGAATAGATGAGACAGTACACAGACATCACAGCTGTTCCGAGGGGCTCATCACTGTGCCTCAATTAATTGTACACCATCCTTGTCCTCCCCTCCCCAAGTCTCCCTTCCAGCCCAGGGCCCGCGCTTGGCTCCTTTGCACTAGGGACAGCAAGAATCTGGCTCAGTTTCATCCAAAACTCCCTCCAAGAGCAGCCTCAGTCTCCCCCCCCCCCATTCAAATGTGAGCCTCGTCTCTGCACTGGGAAACCTTGAGTGTGCCAGCCGTGGGAGGCCACCGGGCGGGCTGTCCCCCTGTGCACCGTGGCTCTGACCTTTGCACCTCCCATACCGTGTGCTGCTCAAGTGCAGGCACCACCTGGAGCCGCCCTGCCACTGCCTTTGGGATTCCAGACATTTCCACCTGCAGGCCCAGGGAGCCATTCTTGGAATATTTTAACATTTTTTAATATATCTAGAGTAAAATATTCAAAAATGTTCCCTCTCATTAATCAGTATAGGACATCATCACTTCATTTCCCCCTTTTTACTCTTCATATTCAACATATTCCTATTTCTTGGGAGCTTTTGTTCACTAAATAGGATAGGTCCGTCCACTATGGGCTCACATCGGCATCTCACGGGAGAGCTCAGCAGCTCCTCTGGACTTGGCCTTTGGGTGGCTACACTCAGCTTTCCAGCCCACGGGGCTCACCTACGAAAAGGAGATAGACAATATTAAATATTATCTAAGATACAATGAGGGTTGATTTAATTAGAATAAATATTTTATGATATGTGATAAATATATTTTCACTACTGTACAGATTGAAGCATAAAACACAGGAAACGTTCAGCCCTGAAAACCCACTTCCATTTAAAGGAATAGGCATACCAGGGACACCTGGGTGGCTCAGTCGGTACAAGCGTCGGACTCTTGATCTCGGCTCAGGTCTTGATCTCAGGGTTGATGGCAGGCTCGGCGCTCAGCATGGTGCCTGCTTAAGATTCTCTCTCCCTCTCTCTTGCCCCTCCTCACCCTCTTAAAAAAAAAAAAAAGAATAGGGGCGCCTGGGTGGCTCAGTTGGCTAAGGGTCTGCCTTGGCTCAGGTCATGATCCCAGAGTCCCAGGATTGAGCCCAGCATCAAGCTCCCTGCTCGTTGGGAAGCCTGCTTCTCCCTTTCCCACTCCCCCTGCTTGTCTTCCCTCTCTGGTTGTGTTTTTCTCGTCAAATAAATAAATTATTGGAGCACCTGAGTGGCTCAATGGGTAAGCCTCTGCCTTCGGCTCAGGCCATGATCCCGGCGTCCCGGGATTGAGCCCTGCATCGGGCTGCCTGCTCGGCGGGAAGGCTGCTTCTCCCTCTCTCACTCCCGCTGCTTGTGTTTCTCTCTGTCAAATAAATAAAATCTTTAAAAATAAATAAATAAACAAATAAATAAATTCTTAAGAAAATAAAAAAAATTTAAAAAGTACTAGCTTCAAGTGTTCTAAAAAAACACTAGCTTCAAGTGTTCTAAATTCAGAGCATCCCAACATGAACCAAAATACCCCAATCTCTAATATGATCAAGTACAGGTTTGAATGGCATTATTTAAGAAATAAAATTTTCCCATTATTTAAAAAATATAGACCCCATTTCTAACATCGAGTTTTACCCATAACAGAAACCCTGTGTGTTTTCACAGCCAATATTTCAGTCGACTGCTTTGTTTCAGACCTGCAGGTTGGCTTCCTGAGCAGTGCCCTGTTACAGTATTTGGGACGGGGGAAGGTTTGGTCAAGTGTGAGGACCACTGTGCATGGGGGCTGCTTCTCAGGGAGATCAGTTTTGGTCGCATCCATTAGAAATGAATCCTTTTAAAACTAGTTGTGTGCCCCATAGAAAATCTCTAAGCGTCTCCAGAGGCATGCATAGCTCAGTTTGAAGTTCAAGTATCTTAGGACACTTACCTTACTGCCCTTTGAATGAGAACATGATATGTTCCTGACTTCTCTCTACTTTATACAAGTACAAGCTTCTTGAAAGTAGGGACTGTGTTTCTATCGCTCACCTTGACATCCCTTCTATACCTCGAGGAGTGCCTGGCACAGAGCAGGCTGAATGCCCAGCTCTAGATACAGGCTGAACACTCAGATTCCCACCAGGGGCCAGCAAGGGGGTATGAATGAGGGAAGCAAGCTAGGTACAAGACCACTTGTACTAGACTGTGACCTGCATGGGTAGGTCCACGCTCATAGATCACTGAGGAAGACGTGCATTAAAATACACCAGCATCACAACTGATGGTAAACAAAGAAATGGGGAGCCGTGGCTCAGGTCTTGGAACACTTGCCTGACGAGGCGACCGTCAGTTGGCCAAGCTGAGACAGCGGGATGTGCAGGCTTGAATTGATGCCTGCTTTGGAGGATGACAGAGGCTGGAGGAGGGTTTCTACTCCTGAGTGGGGGCAGCTCAGGAAGTCGGAGAGGTTGGGGTGGTGGAGAAGGTGGCTAGGGCTGCCCATGCTTGTCAAGCAGTTGGATTTGATTCTATGGCAGTGGGACCCGTGGGATGTTTCAAGGCAGGAGTTAACCTGATTTTTAAAAAAGGAAAAAACACATGTTTGTAGTCTCAGGTGGTTGACATGAGTTTTCTTCTATTATCTTCTTGCCAGGTTAAGATGCGCGCACGCACACACACACACACACACACGCACACACACACACCTGTCAGATAGAACCCTTCTGAGTTGCTTTTGACATTGTCACGTGGTTGGGTAGACCTCAAAGGTCAGCTCTACAACCCAGTAGGCATGTGCCTTCCGACAACATGCCTGACTCTCTCAGCTTCCCTCCTCTCAGTAAAATGGGGGAGAACTATGGCACCTATTCTATAGGATTGCAGTTTTTTAACTGAATGAGATAAGTTACATAAAATACTTCATATGTGACCCGAGCAATAGGAAGTGCCCCAAAGAAGTTAGGTATTATTCTATTTATAATGGATAGCAATTTGAATGTGTACTACCTTTCTCCCCTTCAAAAAACTCTAATATGCCACTGGGAGCTTAAGGACCTTGACCTCTCAGAGGCTCTAGTTAACACAGAAAACACACCGTATGGAAATTAGAATGTGAAAAGAAGAGATACAAGTCTTCTATCAAGATTTGAAATGATTTTTAATATCTCTCACTTCCCATGAACTAGAGAACTCATCTGAACACAATAGAGCCCGTCCTTGAATGGCTTTCACTTAAATGCTTTTCATTGCCTTTTATTTCTTTTATTGTGCTCTAGTCCTCCCTGACCTTTCTTGTTGTTGCTGTTCCTTCCAGGCTTGGTGGTGGTCAGAATGGCCCCTGCATGCATTTTCTTCTCAGCAGAGGTCCGCGTAAGGCAACTATTGTGAGGGAAATGGAATGTATTACTGTCTTGATACTGAAATCTTGAGACCTTACCTTTCCAATGCTTTAGTCCCACAAGGCAATGACTGCTGAGAATAACCTTCTTGCCTACCGTAGGAACATCTGTAAGGCATAGTCACATCAGCTTCTGGCTCCTATCCCGCCCCCAACTTCAGAAATCAGACAGCGGGGCTGGGGGTCACAATGGCTCTGGGTCCCTGGCTTTCCAGAGTCCACTGTTTGCTGTTACAGATTCCTTGTCTTGGGACTTGTTTATCCAGTCTGGGAGCAAAATCCCAGTGACCTGTCGCTGTCCTCATGGTAAGGGCATTTGCCAGATCAGCTTTTGGGAGACAGACATCAAGAAGACTATGACCTTCCCCTGGTGTTCCTCTCCAAATCCCAGCCCTGTGATAGCATGGGTTCCCTGTGTCCCGGGCACGCGTCTGCAGGCTTTCAGTGGCCAGGGTCTCTGAGACCCCGCCAGGAGCTGCCAAAATCAAAGGGAGCGACTCTTGGGATCCGCAAAACCCACCTGACCCTGGCTTCTGGCATGCTTTTTGATTCTGTTAGGAAGACATAGGTCTCTGTGTCGCGATGTATCCGTATCTCAGGAAATAATTTGAAATATGTTATTCAATACAATTTGACTAATTTCAAAGAGAAAAGAAAAACAGGGTTGACCAATGTTGCCCTAAAATCCTTAAATTGGGGTGCCTTCCTTTTTCTTTTCTTTTCTTCCCTCCCCTCCGAAAAGAACAAAAACAAAAGACGAGATTTGAATAAGCATGCGTGAAACTATCTTGAATCATTAGCCAAGAAGCCAAGACTCTCTAGTGCCCGCCCTGAGCAGTTTTATTGGTGAACTGCCACTGTGACCAGGTCAGGGAGAAAGTCACGTGGTGTGTCCCCAAGGGCTGCTCCCCAATACTGATAGCGCACGTCCCCCACGGCATCCCCCACGGGCGGGAACGTGAAAGGGACTAGGAAGACCAAAGCAAAACCGCCCCAGGGGAGATGGGGACTTGGGACCCTCGCCTTGCATTTCTTTTTTCTTTCTGGGATCAGCTTAGAATAATCTTTGCATTCAAATTCATTTTCAGATCTTAACCCAAGCTGTTTTAGTTCTTCTGGATAACTGTCCTAATTTTAGCATTGAAAAGAACAATGACCTAATTCATTTTTCTATCCCAATCTTTTTTTTTTTTTTTTTGGTCTAACTTTTCTAATTTTTTTTTATTCTATTCCAAGGTTTTTGGGTTTTTTTTTTTTTTTTTTTACTTCGGCAGGTAAAAAAATCATCAAGACTACCATTTATAACACCAACAAAGGGAGCCATATGTAGTTAGGTAAATGTTAAAAATAACAACCCTATCGCCCTTCCTGTCTCAGCCCCTCGGTGAGGTGGAATAGCCATGCTTCTCGATGATATTCTACGCATGAAGCTCCTTCTACACTCCAGAAATGGGATTCCTTGATTCACATTGTTGGTATACAAACTTAGACTAATCAGTAGATTGAAAACAAACAAATCTTTGGTGTTCCATGCTCTATTTCTATATGAGACCACCCGAGAGGATGGAAGGTGGAGGCAAATGTTCCCGATGCTGTGGACCTGTGGTTCTCCAATATGAAAACACACCCAGACCTCACCTCACCCCAGGCCAATTAAAGCAGTCTTTTGGGTTAGGATCTCAGATTTTTTTTTTATTTAAATTCAGTTAATTAACTTATTGTATTACTAGTTTCAGAGGTAAAGTTCAGTGATTCATCACACGCCCTCCCTAATGCCCATCACCCAATCACCCATCCCCCCACCCACCTCCCCTCCAGCAACCCTCAGTTTGTTTCCTAGAGCGAGAAGTCTCTTATGGTTTGTCCTGCTCTCTGATTTCCCTCCCTTTTATTTTATTTTTCCCTCCCTTCCCCTATGATCCCGTGTTTTGTTTCTTAAATTCCACATGCAAGTGAAATCAAATGGTATTTGTCTTTCTCTGATTGACTTATTTTGCTGAGCATATGCAAGCTGGTAGCCACTCTGGAAAAGAGTATGGAGGTTCCTCAAAAAGTTAAAAATAGTGCTACAGCCCAGCAATTGCACTACTAGGTATTTACCCAAAGGATACAAACATAGTGATTCAGAGGGGCACGTGCACCCCAATATTTATAGCAGCAATTCTGATCCTCAGAATAACCCTGAGAAGTGTTATTGAGATCAGTATGTAGATAAAGAAAGATGGTTGACACCATAGCTCACAGTGGCTAACTTGTCCAAAATCAAACAGCCAGTTAGAAGCAGAGCCAAACAATGGAAAGAGCCCAGATGTCCATCGACTGATGAATGGATAAAGAAGATGTGATTTGTGTATGTATATGTATATATATATATATATATATATATATATATATATATATATATATACACAATGGAATATTATTCAGCCATCAAAAAGAATGGTATCTTGCCATTTGCAATGACACGTGGAACAAGGGGATCTCAGAACTTTTTAAAAAGCTACACAATAATTGTAATATGCAGCCAGAGTTGAGAACCATGGCCCTTGGTAGAGAAGTTACTGGAAGTCAGGATGGCATTTTGGTTACCTAGGGCAGTGGGCTGAGTTGAGATTCAAAGCTTCAAGTCCAGGAAATAGAGGAGTGACTTACTTAGTGGTTGGGAGCAGTTCCGTCACAACATTCTGAGGCCTGCATGATCATCACTCTCATTCTGAAGACACCCTTGCAAAAGAGCCCTCCCCCTTCAATGAATTGGAAAGGAGTAAAACCCATGTGCTTTCCAGCTTCTACAGATAATATCTGAAATATCCGTCAGGGAGGGATTTCAAAATATCCATCAAGGAGGGGATTAATATATCATTAATATGATATATTAATATTACTTAATATTTAGACATATTTTAATAATATATAATACGGTTTATACATAGGCATAACAGACTGATTCATTTATTCATTGAGCTCCTGCCATGTCCCAGGTAGACCATGAGGTGCTATGGAAAGTGTAGTGAACCATGCAGCCATGTTTCCCTCTAGGTAAAACTGGAATGAAGTAATCACAAGGGAGTCTAAAGCTAAGAAAGGGTAAGTGAGCTGCCCTTGGGAACTTGCCTGGAGCCTGGAAAATCTCTGGGGTGACTCCTGGCAGGCACTGAAGGGAGAAGTATCTTTTCTTCCTTGGACACATGCCTTCCATGATGCTAGAGTATCTGATTCATCCACTCTAGCCAATGCCATCAGAGCTGTTTCTGGAACCTTTGGAGTAGGTGGCACAGGCCTGTGGATCTAGTGAAGGAATCTAGCAGGAAGTGTCTGGGCCACCCCTTTTTTTGGGGGGAGGGGATTTGCTGGGAAGACTATCTGTTTACACAAAGCTAGACTCGGAATTTTTTTTCTTGTGAAGAGGTGACAAGCTGTTCAGTACACAGTGAGTGTCCCTGTCCTCAAGTTACAAAGGTGGTAATGGAGAGGATCCAATGTTTCCTTGTCCCCTCTGTAACCTTCGATTGAAGTCATTGAAATCTTCAGCCCATACATCAGGAGAATGGCACACAAATGCCAAGGGACATGGGCTGACATGGCAGACCTAGCTCATGAGAGGTGGTGTGCAGGGTCCGCTAAGGGGACAAGCCACAGAGACATCAGGAGTTGGGGTCAGTTTTTGCGGGAAGGGTGAGAGTGTAGTCAGAGGAGCAAGGAGGAATGATAGAAGTTTCCATGGTGGGCAGAAGGGAAGGAGGTTCTGATGGTAAAGTGGGAGAAGAAAAATAATTGGTCGAGAAGAACAGAAGGTGATTGGTGGGATCCCCAGCTGTGCCACCATTGCTCAGCATCCAGACCTTAGCCAAGGAGGGACCACTCATAAATACCTTTAAACACACCTTATCTTTGTTCTAATGCTCCGTTATTTATAAAATGCCTGAGTATGCATTAACTCCGTGGATCCTCAGAATAACCCTGAGAAGTGTTATTGAGATCAGTATGTAGATAAAGAAAGATGGTTGACACCATAGCTCACAGTGGCTAACTTGTCCAAAATCAAACAGCCAGTTAGAAGCAGAGGCAAATCTCAAACCCAAATATTTGAGCTTCAAATCCAGTAATCTGCAATGTCAAGATCCTCTGGTACGATTGGGTCCTAGTCCCAGCATGGGCCTGAACATTCATATGAGTCCACATGTACCATGGGACTCTCATGCCTTGAATTTACACTCCTCTCATTACCTTGCATTTCTGATTGTCTTATAAAGACTTCTAGTGTGACACATATACCTTCAAAGATGCACAAGCATATGGTAGAGATTAGGGTTTTGACAGATCTGGATTCAAAGAAATTTTATATTCTAACTTCCTGTCCCTAGTACCTATAGAAATGGCATTTTGTAATGCCTTTCTCCCCTTTTTCTTCCCAGTCCATAAGAAAAAACTTTTGAATACTCAGATCCCAAGAGCTGAGCCTAAGATACTAATCATTTTCAGGGACAGGAAGTATAACTGCTTCAAAGTCTAACTTCGCTCTCACTTTTGGAACTCAGGTGGAAAAAAAAAAAGGATTAATCTGACAGCACAGAAAAAGAAAAATATTAGAAACAAGAAAAGGCCATTTTTCCTAGTGAGGCTCATTTCATTCTATCTACCATTTCCCTGGGATATCTGCCAGTTGTTAGCAGGAAGAGTAATGTTTTCCATTTTTTAAAATTTCACTCTTGAGTATTATGGAGATAAATAGCTAAATGATGGAGAAATAACTTTCTTTCACAGCAGTCATTTAAGATGGGGTAGAAAGAGCTCAAATGCAGATATGTTTGATGACATGAGAAAATTCAACCCTGAATGAAAAATTCAGTATTTCCATAGGTGTTGTTTGAGAAAGAGTCCCCATTTGCATCAACCCTAGAAAGGAGAGTCACGTCCATCAGTAAAAGTGAGGGGACTGTCAGGAGGTATTCATCGGTTTATTTGCAAGCCCCAGAAATTTTCCATTTGCCAACTTGCAAAATTTTTTTTAAAAGCCTGTGTTCCGTTTTGCTACAGGACCGATGCAAGAGACCATCTATGACTTCTGGAGGATGGTGTGGCATGAAAATACCGCAAGCATCATCATGGTCACCAACCTCGTAGAAGTGGGAAGGGTAAGTTGAGTCTCCACCTACGCACGTGTTCCTTGCTCAGTTGGTAACATGAAGCAAGGCAAATATCGGCTCTTGAAGTACCAGGTGTGCTCCGGCAATCGTGAACTACTGCACCTCCTCTCGCTGGCTGCACTTGCTTATAAATTATCAGTAAACATAGACTGAATTGCTTTCATTTGTTGCGATAGCAACAGACAGGAAAGGCTCTCGAGATTTAAAAGCAGTTGTTATCTGGCTATATTGAGCACGCAAAAATACCTCTAAGCATGAACACTTGCTGTTGGGTGTCAAAACTCAATGGGTGCTGCATTACATGTGACTGCATTCCCTAAGTCCAGAAAATCGACTCTAAAAACAGTGTACGGCCCTGGATGCAGTTGTTAGCGGGGCATTCCCACATCTCCTCTTGCTTCCTTTTTCCTTTCCTGGTCCTCTCTTTCTTAGCCTATAAAACAGAGATCACCATCTGCACCCAGAGTCTTGTATTACTTTCTCTGAAGGAACTGATAATGAGAACTAGTTTTGTTTAACCAGGAAATCCTTATATAGTTAGGACCTTGGTAGTAGTAGGATTATTTCCGAAGTGGAATTTAAAAAGGAGAAAATACACAGGGTCCAGTGGCTTGGTTTTATAAGAGGGTCCATGGCCCTGCTCCCATCAAGAACCCATTACTCTTAGCGAAGGTTGACCTTGTGAGATCGACCCTCAGCAGCCAGAGCAGCCTGGAGATCAGCCTAGAAGTGAAATATGGGGGCAGACACCATCCAGGGGTGTTTCTTGAGATTCTTAGTCAACCTTAAAAAAATGAGGAAATCCTGCCGTTTACAACAATGTGGACGAACCTGGAGGACGTCATACAAAGTAAAATAAGCCAATCACAGAATACATGATTCTACTTATATGAATTTTCCAAAATAGTCACATTCACAGAAGCAGAGAATACCGTGATGCTGCCAGGGCCTGGGAAGAGGGAGAAATGGGGAGTTGATGTTCAGTGGGTACAAAGTTTCAGTTACACTAGATGAATAAGTTCTGGAGATCTGCTGGAGGGAATAGTTAACAATATGGTTTTGTGCACTTAATTTGTTAGGGGGGTACATCTCATGTTAAGTGTTCTTACCAAAAAAAAAAAAAAAAGAAACAACAAAGGGCCACAGGAAGCTTGGGGAGGTGTTGCATATGTGTGTTACTTTGATTATAGTGATACCTCGGGATATATGCACTTGTCGAAACTCATCAAGTTATAGCCATGAGACGTTGTATGTTGTAATTGTATATCAGTTATACTTCAATAAAGCTGTTTCCAAAAAAAGAGATTTTCAGAAGTATCTGGAGGTATAACTTAAGAAGGGAGACATTAAGAAGCTGGAGACACTTACAATTCTAGAAAAAATAACAAACTAAATAATCTGAAAACCCTCTTCTTACAAACATCTAGAAATTCTAGATAAAATACAAGTATGTGTTTTCATATATTTGTATGTATTAGATGTGTAAATCCCATGTGACTGTAAATACGTATGTTAAAAATGTTTAGCTTAGCTCTCAAAAAAGGAGAATACTGGAAACCAGAAGAATGAGGACCAGATAGACAGTGGACACTGTCTAGAAGCTGGGCAGGTGGAGAGGGTCAGTCTTGGAGGGAGTGGGGGTCCTCAGCCTTCGCAGTCTTGGATCTTGGGTTTTACAGCCTGCTGAGAACAGGAGAGTGTGCAGGAGTAGGAATTTGAACTGAGGCTGCCACAGGAAACCTAAGCCTGTAAAACGTAGACACTCGGAGAAAGGACTGTCCAGGGAGAGATGGAGGGAGGTGGAAGGGGGAAAGCCAGCCGGGCACCAGAACTCGGAAGTAAAAAGAAGGCAGCTCAGTCTTCACTGAGGATCTGAGTGAGAAAGCACTTCCACCAACTCATGGGACAAAGTAAGATGCCCTGATATAAATCAGAACATAGTCAAACCGTGAATAAGGGAGTATCAGACAGTAAACTTAGAGGATGCAAATAAAATAGTACCTAAAAGGATGTTTTAAAATGTTGTTAAAAAAAGAGAGAGACTAAGCATCTAACTCAAGAAGATATGTGAAGAACAACTAAAGAAAAGGGGAAATAATAACTAAAATAACATAATTATTAAATAAAAATCAAAGAAACAATAATTTAAAAAATCGACAGAATCAAAAAGTCTTCGTGAAAAGATTCATGAAATAGACAGACATCTGGCAATCCAAGGTAAAAAAATGAAAGCCAAAAGCTCTCAGTATTTGGAATAGGATAAAGATTCTTTTATCATAATAGATAATATGAAAAACTAACAATAAGTTTGAAAATTGACATAAATTATGTAAGTTTCTTAGCAAATATGATTTTCTAAAACTTATTCAAAAAGAAACAGAAATTTTGAATAGACTTAATTAAAAAGTGAATTATGGTTGGAAATTGACCCACGGAAAAGCACCAGTCCCAAACGTATTTACAGATATGTTCTACTAAATATTCAAGGAATGGAGAATCTGGATCTTACAAAAATTATTTGAAGAGAAGAGAAAAAGCAAGACTGCTCCCCCACTTTATTTTAGGAAGCCAGTATAACCTTGACATCAAAACCAGACAAAAACATATGAAAACAGAAAATTATGGGTCCCACAAATAGGGAAGAGAGAAATAGACCAACAGGTCAAAATAGCCCAGATGTTGACTATGGCCATATGTGAAGAAAGCATAAACTTCGCAATTGAGTTGGGACATTTGGCTATTCTTTGCAGACAGAAAAGAAAAAATCATAAAACATCCAGAAATGACTACCACATAAAGACCGAAATATATACCTGTAAGTTAAACTTTAAAACTTAGCTATAAATTAAGCTTTAAAACTTCTAGAAAAAAATATGAAGGAAAATACTTATGACCTTTTTTTTTAAAGAATGTTTCAAAGATGCCAAAAGTTCAACATGCTAAGAAAAGAATGGGGGCATTTGACCTTATTAAAATGGAAAACTTTCTGTGTGATAAAGGATATAAAGTGCTGAGACAATGGGGTAGATACCAGGAGATCATACGCAAAATGTATAAACTTACAAAGCAATATTTTATGTCCTGAAAATACAAAAAAAACTGTTTCTTGTCTTTCAGTTCCCTCTGCTGGGAGCCGGAGCAGGGGAACTGGCTTAGGGAGGTGGATGGCAGATTCTGGATGACCAGGATCTGGATGGCAGGTGCTCACCGGATACCTGGCCACCCAACCTCTCTGCCACCCACCTTTCACCTGGGCTATGGGGATGTCATGGAACCTGCTTCATAGGGTTCTTGTAAACATTAAGTGAATTTCTACACATCAGGTGTTTAGAGATGTTTCCAGACCATTCTGAGGACTTAGTGACACTCTTATCTTTCCAGATGTCTATAATTACCTCTTTGATTCCATTCTTTTGTTGTAAAAACAGTAACAAGTCCTGCCAAAAAAAAAAAAAAAAAAAATGTTTAAATTCACCAGAATTTTTGGTCTCTGCCTTCTGGGCACTCAGTAACTGCCCAGTGAGATGAGTGAAGGAGATTTCTTCCAACTTCGTGTGAGCGATTAGCGCATGCTAGGTTGACGGGAAAGAGCTAACCTAAAGATCGCTTCTGTTTTCGTGTATGTGAGTCTCTTTCCCCAAAATGTACATATGATAGATTCTGAATCCTTCATTCATTTCACAAGTATCTGCTGACTGCCTGTGTATGATAAGGAGAGAGATTTCTGGAGGCTGCTGGCACAGTGCCTTATGTCCGCCATGACCATACTCCTTAAAAGTCATTCACCACATCAAATTGTACGTATTTGCCATTTGCATTTTGAGTCACCTGGCTTTGGAAAAATAAAAAAATAAAGGTCACACAGTGGTAGTCTGTTCCTTCCGTCAGGCACTGGGACCCATCTCATACTGGGTGGTCACTGTTGATCCTTGTGATGGAAGCTATTCCTTCGGACAAGTAACCACGGAAATCCCAGCTAAAAGTATGCAGCTGAAAGGGAAAGGATGACTTACCCACAAATGGAAGCCCATGGGCTTAAAGAAACTCAATAAATTTAAGTCTGGTAGGCTTTAAAAAAAAAAAAAAAAATCCTTCCAAATCCTTGCCAGGCCTTTGGGGATGGTCAGGTGTGAAGAATGCTCACCTCGTTACCATCAGCCACATGGATGGGTCTGCCTTCAATTAGTAATGACTTTAATGGCATCTGTCCTTGAAATGCCTGGCGTGATTTGGGGGTTTTGACAAGATGTCACATTCCCTCTGGGAAAATGCAGTACCCTTTTTCCAAGCCGCTTCCCATTGTTAATCCCACACACTTGTTTAGAGATTACTTCCCCGTTTTCCATGCTTAAAAACAGCAACAACAAACCGCCGAAGAAATCAAAATGACACGGTTTTTAAGGGCAACCACTACCTACTTACCATGTTTACTGCACACGGTGTGTCCTTCATGAATTAGGCATGAGCGAGGCGGATGCCTGTTTGTTTACACAGACTTGCTGCTGATTCATTAAGTCAGAGCTGGAGCCCGCTTTCCCCTGATTTGTGCCCTGCAGCGCTCTGCATTAGGCGGCTGTAATTGCTGGGGCTGGAGCCGCTGGGAAGCCCTCCCTGTCGCAGCACCTGATGCCGAAGACACAGACGCTGCACTTCCCTCCAGCGGGGTCCCCGGTACATCTGCCAGGACCTGTCATCATCTAAGACTTCCTTGTCACCACTGTGCATCCCCTCTCGGCCCATGTGCTCTGGAAAGGGACCCTTGTCAGTTTTCCTGGCACCTGCCCACGGCTGCACACCTGGCATTTAAATTGCTCTGGAATGGGTTGTGATTGTTTTCCCCCTTTAATGAACCCACCTGAGGGACACTGAGCTTTTTTTTCCAGTCGCCTGTTTCCCAGGCATTCCCGTTTACACTGTTTGTGTGGAGACTCAGAAACTCTGTTGTGTTGTTGTACTAACCCATCTGCCAGAGATCTTATAACCAAATCTGCGGGACTCCCAAAGGAGATTTTTGCGCTGGTAATTTAAGCTAATGATTTCTAAACATATTTAGTCAGTTTTATGAAGACCTCATTAGAATGTGACTGTTTATTAAAAATCCAAATGAGGTCTCGTAGTCATATAGGAGAATTATTTTTGAGTTGCTCTGAAGAGTTCTGATAACAGGTGATCAAGTGGTTTAGAGCTAAGAGAAGCCAAGGCCAGAGATTTTAACCTCTATCAAGGATGCATGGAACCACTGAAATGGATGTTTTAAAGATTATTATCCACCCAAAGAGGTTGACTTGGGATTTCCTTCACAACATTCATTACTAAAAGAGTAACAAAAGAAAGAAGCTTAAGATGACGACCACTAAATGTCAGAATTAACTCTAATTCACAAGCAAGGAAGGTATATTAAGATTCCAAGTGCCCCTGTCATGTACAACATAGAACATCTCCTTCTCTCCAGGAGCCACCAGATTCAAGATCTATGGAAGAAGCAAGAGAGACACAAGGTTGCCCCTTTATAAAATGTAGAAATAATGCTTGATAGGAGGAATAACCTGGATAATGCCTAACATTACAATATACCAACAATACCAATAATATTTGTACAAAATCTCTCGAGTTCTTCTAGGACATCAAACTCATACCTGAAAGGGAAGAAACAAATTCTTTTCATAGACATTACAAAAGTTTCTCTGTCTTGAACTCTTATTATTGCCTTTTATAGATCTTTTTCAGTGAAGTAAATATTTAAGATTGATGTCTTATGACCTGGGTAATTATAATATTAACCTTTGATTAATTTATACTCATTCAACAAGCATTCCTCACCATTTTGATCTACCATCAACCGTTTTGATGATCATATTAATGCAGTTGATTTAAGCCTTACCTGCCTCCATAACTTTAACACAAAACTAGGGGGGAAAAAAGAAAGAACAAAGTCGGCACTCTAACCTATGATGATTCCCACCCAGGCACTCATTGGTACTGAGCTCTCAGTGGCAGGAGAGGGACAGTCGAAGGATCCCTCCACGCCAGCCAGCTCTTCCAGGAAGGATAACTCCCTAGCTCCCCCACCGAACCTTTGAGGATTTCTCTGCCTGAAGGTTTTCTCAGCTCCCCTCTTTAAAATGTTAGAAAACTAATGAAAGAGCCCAATTTGTTTTATTCACAAATTAACCCAAAAGTAAGCTTTCTACTCCATTTCCAGCACGATGTCTCCAACATGAAATGATATATTTACTGTACCTATGGCACTAAGAAATACAAAGATGTTTGTGAGGCACTTATCTCAAGGAACATAAAAATGGCCGGGGCACCTGGGTGGCTCAATCATTAAGCATCTGCCTTCGGCTCTGGTCATGATCCCAGAGTCCTGGGACTCCCTGCTCGGCAGGAAGCCTGCTTCTCCCTCTCTCATTCCCCCTGCTTGTGTTCCCTCTCTAGCTGTGTTTCTCTCTGTCAAATAAAGAAATAAAATTTACTTTTTTTAAAAAGGAACATAAAAATGGTAGTAGAGAACCACTGAAGCAATGCACTATAATACAGATGAGTCACAAGGATGACAGGACCCACGCAGGGCTAATTCTGCCTGAGGAAACATAGGAGACATCAAGGAGAACACAGCGAGGAGTAGGATCAGTCTGGGAGAAATGGGGCCATAACCACTGTAGGAAAAACACAGAGAAAGGGAGCAAATGGCGAGATGGGAAAGAGTGAGCGATCTGATATAACGAAGAGAGCTGGTGGGGATAGGCAGCTCACTGAGGCTGGAAGGCTAGCTGTGGCCTC
Organism: Spilogale gracilis; assembly: GCA_004023965.1. Taxonomy (NCBI): domain Eukaryota; kingdom Metazoa; phylum Chordata; class Mammalia; order Carnivora; family Mephitidae; genus Spilogale; species Spilogale gracilis. The sequence continues at coordinate 43,270 of PITA01005410.1, forward strand.
AGGAGGAAGAGGCAAAAGTAGATGCAAGGAGTGGCGGTGTGTCTGTTGAAATGGAAGGCATCGAGCTGGTGAGTCATGTGTTCTAATTCAGGTTGTTGGAAGACAGTTCTAGCAGCCACTGGGGAAAAGGCTAGAAAGGTGACAGAAGGCATGGAGTCAGAGCAGGACTCTCGGTGACAGATGACGTGGACTTGAGTTGTGGCAGTGGGATTGGGAATTTAGGGGAAACACACAATTTGGGGTGTTATCGGGGGATGCTAATAAGGAAAAAGAACTGAAATGTGACTTGGATTGATGTGAAGGATATTAACTAAGAAGAGTGACACTTCTGTCTACCCCTCCCGTCCAAAAAAAGAAAACGAGTTTAAGAAGAAATCAACATGATTCATTTTGGACATGTTGAGTTCGAAACACTGAATGAACCATGTGGGGCTTTCTGGAAAGCTCCAGAGGGATACATAAACTGAAGACATTGAGACTAACTATGAATTGTGTGATTCTCCCTTCATTTACTGAGCATTTACTATGTGCTAGGCTTTGGGCTAGACTGGGTATGAAGAGATATGACATGATCTAAGAGATAGAAAGACAGGCAAAGACAAAAGTTACAATGCAAAGTGATAACCACTGTAACAGAATCATGGCATGTGTGGGGAAAAAAACAGAGTGAGAAAGAAGAGAAGAAGTGAACACAGAGCACCAGAGAATATCTATTTAGGGGCAGACAGGGAAAGAGGAGCTCAGAATGGAGACCGAAATGATGTACAAGAGAAATAAGGCACATGCTAGGTGATCCCAGAATCCTGAGTAAGAGATGATAAAGTTTCAGTGAGGACAGCGTAAGCAGTGTTGACAAAACTGCAGAGAGGCTAGGTACCTCAGGGGAAGGTAGGCAAACAACAGAAGGTATTAAGTACCTACTCTGTGCCAAGCATTCTCCTAAATGATGAACAAGCCTTATTTCTTTTAGTTATCTTGGTCACCCTCTAAGATACATACGAAGATTTCTGTTTTCAAAGTTAGCAAACTATAACTCAGTAAGGTTAAATAATTTGGCCAAGGACACAGAGGTGGAATGTCTAGAATGTTTTGTTCCAAAGCCCATGTTTTCTCCATGGTTCCCCAGGGCGCCCCCCACCATCTTGGTACACACTGTTTCAATGGTGTGATAACCACAAGCACAGTGGCAATGGAACAGTGGCTCTGTGGGTGATAAGGACAGCAGAGTAGCTTGGTCTTGGAGAAGTAAATCAAAGGAAAGATATGGAGCGGCACCTAGAGGTGAGCAAAGCTCAGGACATGATCATAGTTGGGGGGGGGCATACATGCGCAGGGCTGAGTGCACGGGTAGTGGTGGTAGTAGTAGGGTAGATGTGAGCATAATTGGGAGTCTGAAGAGAAGATACAATTGGAAGCAAAGATTGAAGGTACAAGAAAAGAAAAGGGCAAGGGGACAGGCAGGTCGCAGACAAGGTGGGAAGGGATTCCTTCAGGGAAGGAGCCAGGGCTGTACACCAGTCAGCAGGTATAGACATAAGAGGGTGGAGCTACAAAGACAAATCAAGCATGTCCACAGGAATGGGGAAGCAAACAAGGTGACTCAAGTCTGACAGAGGTTTTGGATGCTATGGTAGTTCCTACAAGAGGCCCCTCCTCAGCCCAGGAGCTAAGGTCGGAGGAGTCTGTCGATAAATGCTTCCCAGAGGAAGTGGTCATGGGGCTGAGTGTGGAGGAGCCGCTAAGACTCCATCGGCAAAGAAGGGAGGGAGGGGTGCTCTAGGCAGAGAGAACCATGGGTCCCCCAAGGGGAACTGCAGAGCTGTGTTCAAAATGCACATGGAGCGAACGAACGCTTTATTGAGGAGAGCTGGATGTACACTGAAGGACTGAGTGACAGAGAGACATGGAGAAAGGGGCGCAGAGGAGATGCTGCAGGAAGAACGGATGTCATCTAAAGGCAGAAAAACAGCCACTGGATGTAACGGGAAAAGGTCTTTGGTGATCTTCTGCCTGAGTAGTTTCAGAGGGATGACCCGTCAGGTCCTTGGATTGTGTGCAACGGACATCAACTCGGGCCGATTTAAGGCAAAGGGAACTCTCCTGGGAGAACGTTAGGAGCACCACATGTTGACGAGAAGAAGAAGGCTTGCAAACAGGAAAAAAGGCACTGAGTCCAGGGGGCCAGTGAGCGGAAGGACATCAAAGCCATGAGTAGAAAATAAGGACGTACAGACTGAGTTTAAACTTGTCAGAAGCTTAGCTGAGAAGGGAAGACTGTTTGTGTTCTGACTCCGAGATCTGTTTGAATAAGAGATGCATAAGAGAGCTGAGCTGTGTTTTAATGCCCGTGGCCTTGGGACCTCCCTGGTGCTCACTGTGTCTGCTCTGAACACCCACAGCAGCAAGAGTATGGAATCTGGACTTTCAGGAAAATCACAGGAGTGTCTCTTCCTCAGGAGAGAGCCGTCCACTCCTATTTCTTCAGCACTATGACACACGAATTGTGTAGATCTAGAGCAGAATATTGCAGTGTGTGATGAGGTACCGATGGGACAAGTTCTGTTGGTGTTCTATCTATATTTCATTTATGCAGACTGTACAAGGTGCTCAATCTATAATTTATAAACTTTTCAAAATGATCTAATCGGGCTACAGTAAATTATTATTTTTAGAGAAGGTATTCTTTTCATAAGTTCTCAAAACTCTATCTGTCTATCACAAACCACTGGTTTATCAAGGGACACACTCAAGCAATCTTATATTTCCGATCAATGGTACCACCTATGTCCCCTGCGTGCAGCAGAAAGGGGGTCGGGGGACAATGTGACTCCTTCAGAGACTCTCAGAGACTCTTGCAAGCATTTACTAAAGATATCTGTGCACAACCCATCGTGGTCTGTGTAGCTGCAAGTGTGACCTTTACATCCGGAACATTGTCTCCTGGTGCGTAGAAATAGTTATTTTGCTCCCACCCAGTCTGTCAGAGAGAATCAGCATCGCTATTTAATGCCCATCAATCCAATTTGAGTAGCAGATCTATGTAATTGAAAGGTAAACTGTGGTTTACAGGCACAATTGTAAAACAGACTCATTCCACTAAGAAACACTTCATTGACCACCAGATTGGGGGACGATTTTGAAAAACGTGAGACAAAAGGAAAACAAATCCTCTCAGAACAAAGCAAGGAGAAAACCACATAACTTTATTTTCCAATCTTACTGAAAGGCTTAGTATGTGCTTTAAATTAGGAAGTACTGCATTTTAAATCTTGAAGTCACGAGATTTCTTATGTAAAATTTGATACCTAAAATGCTAACCCTAATTTCTGGAAAATTTATTCGGAATAATGTTCCTATAAATAAGTATTTGTGTTTGTGTGAGTGTGTGCACCTGTGTGTGTTTGTGTGTGTGTGTGTGTGTGTGTGTATGTACCTGCATTTTGTGAAAGGCGAGCTATTCTCCTCCCTCACATTTGCTCACATGGGTAACTAGACTAGACCACTCTTTTGCAACTTTCACAATCCCTGCACCTCATAAAAGGTTCTTCCCAGGTATATTCACGCACGCACACACACACACACACACACACTCCCTTGCTCACACAACCTTCCCTCAGTTTCAGAAATGCTCTCACACATTTTTGCACAATAAAGTCATTATGGGTGAGAATGGGGTTCACTGCAGCTCTGTTGGCTAGGACAGAAATGAATCTACATTTAGTCTATGTAATTAACCCTTTTGTATTAATCCTTGGCAGTTCAGCCTAATCCATTGTATCCCTTAAAAAAAAGTGAAGTGATTTTTTATTTATTTATTTATTTATTTTTTACCTAATGGACGATGAGTTATAAATTAAGCTTTGGAGCTGATTCTTCACCTGCTAGGAGTCCTCTGACACTCTCCCATCAGCCGTCTCCCGCCCTGCCACCGTGCAGGGTATTGCAGGATGGAAGCAAATTTGCGGGTCTGGATACCACGTGTCTCTCAGCACACACTCTCCTGGCTCCCTAGTAACTACCAGTGCAGCGAGTTTCAGCTCTTTAGCTTCTCCGGCCGACCCCCGGAGATGGCGGTGTGGGGGTGCCGGCGTTCCAGGTCACTGCGGTTGAGCCCTGTCGCTCGCTGTTTTGCCACCACCAACTGACCCTGGAAATTCTTCACACGCATCGGTGTCTGGGCTTCCTGCAGAGTCACTCCTTTCCGGGCCTAGCCTTGGACCCTCTCTCGTCTCACCCTCTTCCCATGAACTTGATCTGCGATTATCAAGGTGGTCACCTGCCTTCCTGTTTGTAGAGCGCCCCGGGGGGCGGGGGTGGCCTGCGTGGGCAGCAGACAGCTGTAGTTTCTTGGCAGGGTAATTGGATGCAATTGGGGATGATCTCAAGGCTGCAGTAGCCCTCCACCTTTGTTCTGCTCACATGAGCACCTGAAAATTGCTTTTTTTTCCCCACTTTGCACACTGCGGTTATATCCTACTCTTCAGTAATTTTTTTTTGAAGCCCACAGTAAATGATGTCCTATCTTGAATGCAAATTTTATTTTTCCCTTTATCTCTTTTCTAGGTCTGCTAACTTCACCTTCTCAGGCCTCGCTCTTCCTTGCCCTAAAGGCTTGGGGTTATCTGGCTGTGTAAATCTGTACCTGTGCATAAATGCTGGGTGGCTTCCAGAGAAGAGGGCCAGTAGTGCAGTGAGTGGTTTCAGGACTGTACACAGCTTCTCTCTTTTGGAGTTTATCTCTCTTCACCTCAGACTGTTTCTTTTGAGGTAGAAACGGAACCCTGATCCCTTACAAGTCTTGCTGGACAGAGGATTTTTATTCTAGAAAAGCAGGGTACATTCATCCTCTCACCAAAGATAGAGTCTTATAGATTTCTTGTTACAGAGTAGAGAAGACAAAATCAGGAGTGATTTGTGGGAGTTTCAATTCATGCCACTGGCTGGATCACACATTGCCCATACTCAGGGTAACTTCTGTGATGCTCAGCCAGGCACTAGGTAGGTCCTCTATCCATGTCCCTGAATTCTTTAAAGTCTCCTGCTCTGTTTAGCAGTTCCTTTGATAACCTGAGGAGGAGGACAGAAGAACAGGCCAGGGAAGCCAGTGACTCAAGTACATTCCTCTTTGGTGTTTCCTTAACCCCTAGAGCCATTGACCTGCCCAAAGAGATTCACTGCAACAGGTACATATCCTCAGACTATCTCCTGGGAACTTAGCCCAGATCTGTGTTTCTGAAATTAAGCGGATTGTCTTTCCAATCCTGGCATCGACCATAGAGCGTGAGCTGTTGTAGTCAACAGAGCATGAGGTGCGCCACACTTCCGAACCAGAGGTGCGGGCCCAATGGTAAGGGGCACAGGGACAACGACCGCTAAGAGCTAGTGGAAATTTCTCACATTCCAGCTAGCGTGGTGGGTCTTTCGGCCCTTGCCGTGGCTCCGTTGGGTAAGCATCATACTATTCCCACCTTCCAGCTAATCAACTGAAGATTTCAGAAGTTAATGAACTAGCCCAAGGTTATGCAGCTCACCATTAGAATTCCACAACTACACTCTTGACCACTGTGCTCTATGGCTTCCAAAAAGCCTCATTCTAGAGTCATGTAATCAGGATAATTCTCAAACTTGGGATAATTTGAGCAGTCATATGACTCCAGTCCTCATCTGCCAGTAAGGAACCTGAGACCCAGAATCTTTCTGTGGCTTTCACAAGGTTACGTGGCTAGATCGTCATACAGCTAGAATGAGCCCCTTGCCTCCTGCAGGCCAGCCACGCTTCTTTCCATTACACCATGCTGTGTCATTCACCAAATGTGATTTTCTAGAGAGGTTACCTTTTTTATCGGTGGTCCTTAAAAATAAATTTTGTGCCTCTACCTAGAAAAATGTGTGTGTGTGTGTGTGTGTGTGTGTGTGTGTGTGTGTGTGTGTGTTGGGAGTCAGGTTTGCAAGAACATTTCCGGTCTGTAAATAAGTCATATGCTGACAGCCTGGGAGAGGCAGGAGGCCGAGTCCCTGAGGTCACCTCTAGGAACCCTGAGGTGTGTCCATGATGGTAATCACCCTATTTGGCTTCTGCAGGCAACCGGCCACTGTCTTCTCTGCAGCTGTGACAGGCCTGGCACGTGAACCTGGGCAGTCACCTGTCCCTAGATCCCCCAAGCGCAGCCGACTCATGCATGCAACCCCACATCCAGCTTGCCCTCTGCCCTTAGCAGCCCATCCCACCAGGGCAGCTGGCTCTGCTGCAGAGAGCCCCAGCACGGTTCCAGGGACGGCAGGCGCTCTCACAAAGGGACTAGTTGTGCAGAAATCGGTTTCCTGCAGTCTCCGCCTTTTCTCCAACACCTGCCTTCTATTCCCAATACCATTTCTGCTGTTTTAAAACAGAGCCCCAAAGTTCATCGGGGACAGTGTCAAAAGCAGCTGGAGGTCATGAAACAGGGGCTGTTCCTACTGCTGTTCCCCCAACCCCGCCACCCCGACACGGACTCAGGACCACGCAGGCTTTCCAGAGATGCCCCTGCCCACTTTCTCCATTTAGAATGCCTTCCCTGCCCCAGTCATCCGTGGAAACTGGCACTTTGTCTTTCTGATCTCATCTGTAATGTGGGCCCCCTTGCACAGCTTTGAATCTCTTCCTTTAGAAGTAATAGTCTTTCCTCTGACTTCCAATAGCCGTTTTCCTTTTGTTAATTTTAGCAAACATTCACTTGTGCCAAGCGTGTTCTAAGAGCTTTAGGAACAAGGATCTAGTTAATCTTCACAAAATGTTATTATTATCCCCATTGTACAAATGGGAAAAGGGAGCCGCAGAGAGCTTAGGTAACATGCCCAAGGTCACATGGCTGAGAAATGAGGCCAAGCTTTGAACCCAGACAATGTAGCTCTGGGTAATGTGCTCACAACCACTAACCTTGCCTCTCATTCTGCTCTGAGTTTGATTTGTTATTTACATGCCTGTCTCTTCACATGCGTTAGAACCATAGCTCATGCCCCTCTCTACTCCAGCAATGGCTACCATGATGGGCTTCCAGACTGTCTGAATGAGTGGCGGGACAGCCTCAAGACCACTCCCCTGAGCCCAGACACAGGCTTGGCCACGTTGGAGGCACCAGGTGGACCCCTTCCATTTCCTAGTCTGCCTCTTAATATCTCCCAGCTTCAGCTTATGTGTTTATTAAATAGAGATAATACTGTAACCCCACAAAATTAGTGTGAGGTTGCACGCAATCCTGAGTGATTCTAGGACTTAGGATGATTGTAACCTCCATATGGGATGGTCAGAACAGTCTCAGGACTTGCAAGAAGTCTACAGATTTAAAACTATAAACCTGAAGACTCCTGAGTAAATCTAAATTGTGACCCCAGTGAGAGAAAATGTGGATCCTTTTTCTCAAAGATCTATCAGATTTCACTCTAAGAAATGTCTCCTCGGGAGATATATAAATATAGATGTAGACATAGATATAGATACAGACATAATCTGATCATTGCTTAAAAGGTTTTCAAAACTCATCTTTCAGAATGTTCTTTAGAGCACATGACACACACTTCCTATTATCCTCAGTGATGAAGAGTCTCCCTTCTATGGCAAAAGGACTTGCCTTTGGGGAATGGCTACAAGGCAAAGCCAAATCTACTGAATAAGGCAGGAATGAGCTGTCTGAATATATGTGTTCCTTGGAAGAACTGATGCTTTCTGGTCTAGTTGGGTAGGACTCTTCTCATCCACATGAACTAGAGAGAAAAGTAACAAGACTGATCCTTCAGCTGGTCTGTAAGATGACCCTTACAATTCCACAAGGCCTATATTTGTCCATCCATTTCATTGTAGTTGATGAAAGCAAATGTTATGAACTTGGATGTGACCTTGTACGTTACTACAAGTACTGTAATAATATGTAATACTCATTTTGGGCATGGTTGGAAAACCAGATAGAAACCCAGGAGCTTTGGGGGAGGGGGAGTGTTCCACAGAAGCTAAAGGTTGTGGAAGGGGATTTACTCAGTCTACGAAATGTTTTTCCAAAATTCAAACTATCCAGACCTCCAGAAGTTCGGGATTTAGTGCCAGTTTCAAAATGGTCTTCAAGGATGTTGTCCAGGGGAGGCCTCAGGGCCAAAGGAAGCAGGTCTAGAACTAAGAACCAGGAAGCCTCTTATAAGCCAGGTACTTATGCAAAGACTTGATCTACATTATGTCGGATAATCTCCCCAACCTCCCTATGAAATCAGTGCTGTCCTCCCATATTATTTAGGAGTAAACTGAGGCTCGGAGAGTGTAAGTCACTGGCTGCAACACCACAAGCTAGCAAGAAGAAAAGCAAATGCTTGTCCATAGGACTCCATCACACTGAGACCTAAGCAATCTGGATTTTCAGGGTATTTAAATGAATGAATGTTTCTATTGCTGTGAGAACACTGTAAAAATTTTTTCTGTTATAATAAATCTGTTCCCTTGAAAATTTGCTGGCAGCTGCTCTTGCCTGGGGATCTTTTTGGTAACTGTGCTTCTAGCAGTGTTCTAGCTCTTGCTATCCCAGATCTCTATCAAAGCTGTACTCGGCTGGTCTGGAACACGGCTATTAATAGAACACTGGTCACTCTCTTTGGATGGCTCTTGTTTAAAAAAAAAAAAGTCTGTTGAAAACCTCTTGACAAATCAAAACTCTTAACAGTGGCTTTTTCTTTTTCCTCCCTTCCACCCCTTTATAGTTGTGTTTACTAGATCACACTGTGGGCCTCCCAGTTTAAGAGCTAACATTCAGTTCCTTAAGCCTTCTTCATTATGAGTTTCTTAGCAAAGTGAGTCCTAGGTCCTATGCACAGTGCACATAAATAGACCTTCCCGGTCTGCCCCAGGCTCCTTCCTGCCAGCTGCTACATCTGGTGATGCAGAAGACACCAAGAGGCACACAGCAGGGTGTGATCCTGGATAAAAATGAGCCATGGTTTCAGAGTGTGCTTCCCGCTCGCCCCAGCACCCGTCATACCCTGTCTCGCTCCTAAAAAGGCAAGGTAGCTAAAATCATTGCAAAGCTTCCCACCTGTTACCTGTTCCCAAAGCCAGACCTGGCAAGGCTGGAGAAAATTTATCCACCTTGAGTTCCCTCCTCCCAGAGAGCCTTGGACCTGGGACCAATGCTTGGGTCTGCAGCCCCTCCCTCGCGCCCATCCAGCTCAGTACCTGCAGCAACTCACTCGCTCTCCCTGCGCCTGCCTTTCTTCCGCTTCATCATTTTAGGACACAAGAAATGGAAGGAATGGAGAGGACAGGACAGAGGCCAGCCGTGGCCCACGCCGGCTCTTTGTCTCCCGGCCAGTCGCTTGCCCTCTCTGAGCCACTATGTACAGCCACAGTCAGGAGAACACAGCAATTCCAAGTGCTGAAACCTAAGCACGAAAGCCTTCTGTGTAACAGTTGTAATGATCTTGAATATGAGTGTTTGTAAACTTGCTGTCTCTGGGATTCCTCCCAGCTCTATTGAAAAGGAATCTCTTCCTGCAAATCATAGACACCCTTTCCGAGATTCTGATGAGAGTTCATCAAATCACACTAGTGGAAGAACGGACAGCTCCCAAGTCCTGCCGGTCCCCAGAAGATGGTTTGCAGGAAAGAAGAGTAAAAGGAGCACTGGAGTTTCTATTTGTTTCGTTTTCCCTTCAGAAACCGAGCACACATGTTAAAGCTTTTCCTTCTTCCTTCTCTGGAGAACCAATCCCCGTCACCTCTCCAGGCCGTTCATGGACTTCTTGCCCTTGAACTCCTGTGATCACCTGTAGTCCAGACCACAAAATTATCACTTAATAATAAAAAGAGGAATACCCATAATTTTTTTGAATAAAACATCACTGGAGCAAGTATTGTCATTGCAGGTATCACTCACTGCAATGGCTCCCAGCCCTCTGTAGTGATCTACAGAGAGGGCCAGACTCTGCAGTCAGCTGGCATTGTGTGATCCGTGCAACTCAGCGTGTGGTCCACAGGCCAGCAGCTTCGCTTGGCATCTTCCACCTGAAATGCAAATTCCCGGACCCCGCACGGAATCCAAAACTGGGGTGCACCCCTGTTTGTTTTAATGAGCCCTCCAGGGGATTCTGATGCCTGCTAAAGTTTGAGCACCTACTCATGAGATGTCAGGACGCCCTGATGGTAATGGTAACATGTTGCTAGCCTCAGGTGCATAAAGCCCCCAGGGGTCTTCTGCCTTCGTTGTACTTGGGATCAGCTGGCTGGTTAGAAATGACCGATCTTGAAGAATTTTTCTTTCTTTTTTTTTTAGGCAGCTAAAAATCCTGAAATTACTGTTTTCTGTACTGTTTCATGTTTGTGAATTTTAAAGCCAACAAAGCCACCCACCCCCAACTTGGAGGCAGGGATTTCCACATGGACCCCTGCAGCTCTCCCCGGTGAGGCTCTGGCAGCCGCAGCCCGTGGATGGGTCCGGGCCATAGCCCAGTGGAACCAGTGCCACTGCTGGGGCGCCTAGGTAATTAGACAAGCCTGATCGGAGTCTTGCTTTCTGGGGTGGAAACTGTTGCCTTAGGTAATTGGGATGCATGGGAGGCATGGTCTGTCCTAGAAGCTGTGCGGGTAGCGCCAGGCTGCAAAAGGCAGCCAAGCCTGGCCAGCGATCAGAGGAAAGAAGCATCTGGTTCTGTGGTTCCTGGGCTCCAACAGGTGCCCCCAAACCACCGGTCTTAACATCTCTGTATGCAGATCCTAGAGGCCGGGCGGTGACTCAGGCCCCAGAGTCCCCAGGCACGGAAAGTCTGCCTCTGGAAAAGCATATGTTCTTCTAACCTTTTTTTTTTTTTTTTTTTAGCAAAATAATAACTGACAGCAATCCAAGCAGTTAAAAAGACACTAAAAGGAACCCAATTTAGAAAGGTTTTTAGTAGGCTAAAAACAGATGTGGCGAGCCATTTCAGGATATTCCGGGAGATGAGATGGAGAGGGCGGGTTTCAAAATGGCTCGGCCGCCTCTTCAGGATCCGCCCAGCCAGGTGCCTCTGCAGGGGTGAAGGCTCTGCCCATAAACATGTTCTGGAAGGAAGCAGCCCCAAGGCTTCCTTTCTGCTAATCGCTGCTCCGTGCAACCCCTCCCCCCTCCCCCACCCCCACCCATGCAGAATGCTCCGAGAGGCCAGCGTCTCTCCTCCTTGTTCACCTACTTCTCCTGGAGGTTTCAGGGCGGTGGTACTTGTCCCGCAGGGGTGCGGCTGTAGTTAGAGGCCCTAGGCAATTCCCCGGGACCCCACCGCTGCCACTGCTTTCTGCCGCCAACGCCTGGGGGCGCCTAGCTGCAGCTGGCTGGCGGGTCTGCAGGGCACACAGGGGATCTGAGGGCATGAGCAGAGCCGGCCACGGAGGTCCCATCAGGGTCACAGTGCCTGTGGAACCCTAGCTCTCCCAAGCAAATTGAAAGAACCATCCCAAAGACAATCACTAAGCCATCCATACATTGCAGGGGCTTCAGGTGTCCCTGACTCCAAGGCACTGAAGCCCCCCACATCCTTATTTGTTGAAATTTTGGGTTGGGGACGATAAGGAGACTAAAACAGAAAGTGACCGTGTGATATGTCCTACATTGATTGCATTCGATTAAGGTATCTTCATTAGCCGTGATGCACCTCGAGTCGAACAGGACGCAGGTGCGTCTGTGTGTTTTGTTTTCTCGTAATTTTCTGAGAAATACATCGGTTGTTGAATTATATATTCATTCCATTGAAAACTGTTTAATTTTAGACATGCACACACATACTCCCACTAGCATCTGCTTGCATAACTAGAGTCACTAAAAGATAAAGGCAAGTCTCCCAATAGAGAAGGGACGCCAGCCTGTACCATGTAAGCATCTTGGTTAATCAGCATTGTGAAAGTAATTAGGCATTCTAGAAATGAAATTAGGGTCGCTATCAAGTTAGACGTCATCACAAACATGCATGATCTGCCCAGATTCACATCACATCCAGGAAAGGAAATTATCCTTCTTATGGAGTATTTTAAATGCAGCAGAGGTGTCTGTAATATAAATCTTTGAAATATTATATATAAACCATAATACTTATAAATATTTATACTTTATAAAGTCACAGATAATATTCCCATGAGAAAAAAAAAAAGACTCCCAAAGAAGACTAAAAATTTCATGAAGACAGGGACCATCTTTGTCTTATGCTACACTGTGTCCACAGCCCCTAACGTGTCTGGCTTACATCTTGCCAAGGAGAGCTAATAAGGCTTACGTAGAACTGCACTGAATCAACTGCCGAAAAGTTTCTTGAGGAAGCAGCTAAGATAATGACCAGCCTTGTACCACACTGGAAACATCAGTGCACCGGCATTCTGGAAAAGGGGATCTCAGCCCATACTTGTTTTTGTAAATGATCCCAATCTGGGATTGTCCTTCCTATGTGTTTCCTATGATTTTCTCCAGGAGATCGAATCTCTATGGGTCTACTGCATGTTTACTATGTACAGGGCACACTGGTGGATGTTGCAGAAATAAGCAATACAGCCCCCTTCGTGTGTGGACAGGTAAGAAGCTGGATCGGGCGATCTAAGAAGAGGGTCCTACTTACAGAACAGGCACGTGCTACCTATCAGAAGATCAAGGAGGGAGAGAGCTCTCATCTGTGGAGGAAAGACTTTGAAGGGGTGTGGTGTTTGAGATGTATTTTGAAGAATGGATAAAATCTTCAGCTGGGAAGGTACAAGTGGGAAGAGAACAGTCCAAGCAGAAGGAATGGCATGGGTAGGAGTTTGGATCTGGACGAACCACTTATCTTTGTGCATAAAACATATGTGGATACGAAGGACAGTAGTAAAAGATATAGCAAAAAATGTTAGTTGTGGCCAAATAAATATATGCTGAGCCAAATGTGACCGCTATTTAATTTCATGGCCGGTAGTTGGAAATAGAAGCTTGCTAAGCAGGACAAGTGAATGTCCTTTGAAAGGGTTCTTCTGGGTTGACATGGGACAGTGCCCACACAGGAAGTACGAGAGCCTGAAGTAAGATTGTGACAGAGGGGATAAAAAGTTGGAAAACATATCTGAGAGTTCATTCAAAAATGCTCTTAGACTTGGCAGTTGCTTTTGGGGAAAGAATCGGCAGATTCTATGCCCAGGGAACCGCAGGAATCGTGGTGTCATTCACGTAGGGAGTCAGACGAGGGCAGTTGAGAAGGGATCAAGGATTCTCTTTCAGGCGTATTGTCTTTGTGGTGCTGGAAGGATGTCCACAGGAAATGCCCACAGAACAAGACAGAAATAGAATTCAACCCTTGGAGAAACAGGACCACAGGTACGGAAGTCATCGTCCACAGAGGAACAGAAACGGGAGTGGATAGAACCATCAGGAATTCAGGACCCAAGGGCAGAGGCTAAGGAGAGAGACCTCCACCTTGGCCCCGCCCAGCCTCCTCCTGCTCTCCCCTCCTTTCAGGCTTTCACTGGAAAGGTCTGGAAGAGCTACAGAACCAAAAAAGCAATTTGCCAGAAGGGATCAAGTCTAACAAATTTCTTCCACCTGAAAAATCTTTCGATGAGAGGCTCTGGTAATACAGAAAGACTGCTGATATTTTCCCAAGTTTTGTATATAGAATTTCCTTAGATTAAAATGAATGTGTCATTTTAACTCGGGAAAACCACATAGTGATTTCCTTCTTCAGAAAACAATCTCTATTCTGGACTGTCGGCTCTGATTTCCTGCTCACGCCTCCTCGAAAATGTTTAGGCAACTTCTGACCTAGGAGGAATTTTAAGTTCAGAGGAGCTAAAATGTTGTAAACTACCTTTTATCGTTTATTTTTCCAAGCCCTTCCCTGATTAAACAGGAAATGAATGGTCACGGTTAGCTGGGATATTTGCAGTAGAAAGACAACTTGTTACCGTTAGACAATTTTCCTAGACTTTACTACCCTTAGAACTCAGATTTTGTTTTCTTCTGGGGTTAGAAACCCAAGTGATCTAAAAATGAACCTCCTTCTTAAGTGTGTGCAGCTTAACTTCTGTTTTTGTGTGCAAATTTTATCCTGTAAAGCACGCTGTGACCCATCATTTGGGCAGCTCCCAAAGAGAAAACAAAACAAAACACCCTAAGCCCTTCATACCCTTTGTGTTTTCTAAAGGTCAAATGCTGCAAGTACTGGCCAGATGACACAGAGATATACAAAGACATCAAAGTCACCCTCATAGAAACAGAACTACTGGCCGAATATGTGATAAGAACATTCGCTGTCGAAAAGGTAAGTTTCCCACGACTTTGAAAAGCTGTGGTCAGATGTTAGTGAGACGAGCCTCGTTAACTTCCCCAGGGTAATTTCTGTGTGGTCACACCTGCGTGCAGGTAGGCTCTATCTAGTGATGCCTTCATCTTGCATCTTGCCTCCGATTCTGTAATAGCTCAGTTCCATCTCTGAAGCGAGTCATTCCCATTTCATAGGAATCTCTGTGTGGCTAATAAATCAGAAGATAAGGCCCATCTGTCTCTTTCCCTTTTCTTTTTAACCTGGTTGACATTTTTGGCCCATCCCTCTTTGTTCACAGTTTGGTAAATGTCCTTCATGCCATATGTCCATATGGGTTTCCCGGTGGTGATTTAGTATCAGTGCTGAGACACACTGGAATCCCTCTTCTCCCATGAGGCTTTTCAGGCTCGATGGATTTTACAGGGGAAGTGACGTACCTGGAAACAGAAGTAGACAGTCTACGGGACACTCTTGCATGAGCCGGTCCGTTCGTTCATCCTCACTCTCATGCCGGTTGTAGCCTATGCACCTGCTGGCGTTGGGTCATGAATGCTGTCCTGTGGCTGTTCTGCCTCATCCCATGTGCATGGATGGGGCCTCTTCTCTGGGAAGCACTGTAGGGCATAACAGGGAATTTCCTTATTCCTCCTCTCTCTGCTGACATAGGGAGGGGCCGGAGGTGAAGCAAACTGCAGCCCATCCAGAGAGCTGGCACAGGTAGGCCGTGGGGAGAAACACTCTGCCTCCCAATCCTCGTCTTGCCTTTGATGAAGGGGGCACACAGTTTTGTCTCGAGGTCCACAGACTTCGCCATCAAGAGCTGATTCTGCCTAGGGGAGCCCTGTACCGGACGTACCAATGGTGTTGCAAATTGTTGCCATGAAAGCTTGGAGGACCTGGGTTGTAAACACATTGCTGGGCAGCTGGTTTTGGCCTTCCTCTCTCATCTTCATCGCATCTAAATGCACTTTGGGGAGTAACGAGATGAGTTGGGGAACATCAAGGAGACACAGCCCCTACTTTTTGGCTAATTTACCCTGATGTTTTGAACTACTTACCCCGGTTTTCAGATCCATATTTGTCATAGAATCACAAGGCTGAAAAGACTCTAGTTTATTTTAATCTGTTTTTCATACTATTTAGCATTTTTTCCCTTAGCCTGTCATTTTTAATAAGTAGGCAGGAGGCTTGGAGACTTCAAAGAATGTGGAGTCCTGGTTGACTCAATTCTTCAAGTTCTGAACCTCACACTTTGATGTCTTTTTTTTTTTTTCTTTTTCCTTCTTAGGCAGGATTGGAAAAAAATTGTGGAGGATTTTTGTATGGCCCTTAGCAAGAGCACTCATGAGTAACTGCATTAAAACAGAAAGTGATAAAAGTCCTTCAGTATTTTTTTCTTTAGAAAAAAAATCATCCAAAGCCATCACTTAAACATGGAGTTCTTTGAACAATAGTCAGTTCTCTAATAAGCTGAAAATGCATCTCTGCTGCTAAAGGAAGGATTTGTTTGTTTCTTTGCTCTTTTTTTAACCTCTTATTGTACTCTCCTACATTCCTAGCTGCACAGAAATGTTTCTGAAATACTCAGTTATTTTAGTCCTCAGACAACCAGCAAAGAGTCAGAGGAAGGAAGGGAAGGATGAGAAGCTTATTAAGAATTGGGGGGAAATCAAAATGACATGTTAGTGATTTTCTAACTGGGCAATTGAAATCTTTAAGGAAAACAAATCATTAGTACTTCTGTGGATCACTTCTTGTAGGTTTTAAAATTTCTCACTAGAAAAGAAAGGAAAAAAGCAAAACAGTCAAGTATATACTTTGAGAGGCCTGCAGTTCTAATTCTATTCTGAGAATATGTTGCATCAAGAGACCCAAGGTGAAAAATGGGTCTGGTGTCTGGTCTGAAAAACAAGCAGGCAGGTTGCAGTTGGAAACTGGTGGGTTCTTGTTTGGCAGGGGGTCGTCAACTTTCCTTTCTCCTGCAATAGATGACGCAAAGCTAAGTAGATTTTAAATAACGACGTTGCCATCGTGTCAGAAAGAAGACAGAACTTCAAAGTGTCCATGGATGTAGGCTGCCCAGTGACTCTGTCCCTGACTATCCTGGCAGAAGGAAAGTTGACAATGGCTCCAAAATCTCTCTCCCCAGGAGGTGCCAGGGAGGAGGTGGTGGAAATACGTCCCTGCCCTCTCTACAGAACATGTAGTTGGTGATTGATTGAGTCCACAAATGTTTATGAAGCCTTCACTTTGGAGCCAGGCGCCATTATGTCTTGGCTTCTTCCTTTCCAATTGTTTTTACATGGAAAATGAAGTAAACATCACCTTTTTATGTAACATTAATACTTGTTATAATGAAAAGGAAACAAAAAATATAATTGATACCAAGTTGGGCTATTTGGACTGCAATCAGTGATCACATTGATGATTTTTTTCCCCAAAATATATTACAGAACAGCAAAAGAAGAAATTGCCACGTTGGTGAACAAAATGAGAGTTGGCTCAGAAGCAATTGCCTTTGCTAATCTTGTCAATAGTGAACATATTAGAGGGTGCAAGCTTATTTTAGGAAAAGGTTTCCTGCATGCCAGAAACTGACATTTACCTTGCTCAGAAAACGAGTCTTAAGAGAGATCAGTTGGGGGCGCGTCTCCTGACAGCTGGAGTTCCAGATTTGGAGGATGCTGGAGAGAAAATCTAGCACAGCTAGGAAGTGAAGATCTCAAAAAATAAGCAAATGCCCTTTGGTCCTCTTGGGAATAAATATTTAGTATAGGCTTTCCCCCCTTCATGGGACCACCCCTGCCCCAATCGTCTGTGTAAAGCTCAGGGGGGCCCTCTAGGGTGTTGGAGGGCGGTGCAGGATTAACCATTTGTCTTCTGGTGGAGACTTTGGGACTGGCCACGATGTTACCAGGGTTTAAGTGATGAGAGATGTAGACTTCTAACCACCGAGTAAAATTACCAAATTACCGTGCAGTCACAGAATATATTTAGTAGGTGACAGTGTGGTTTATCATTTCTGAATCCTTGATGGTTTAATTCCTTAATGCTTAAACTCCATTAAAGAATGGCATGATTTTCAAAGAGAATTAAAGCTTCAGCATTTGTGGGTTATTAAACTAAGGCATATTAACACCTTGACAGCATATACAAGTCTTATCTTAAAATCTGTAATTCTTTGTGGGCTTCCTGGGTGGCTCAGATGTTTAAGCATCTGCTTTTGGCTCAGTCATGATCCCAGAGTTCTGGGATCAAGCCCCGCATCAGGCTCTCTCTGCTCAGTAGGGAGCCTGTTTCTCTCTTTCCTTTTGCTTGCCTCTCTCTCTCTCTCTCTGTCAAATAAGTAAAATATTTTTTTAAAAAGCCATAATTGTTTGCATCTTTCTGAATTTCTTCTTTGCTAACTAAGTATGTGTGAACAATGACCAATAGTGAATGTGACACGTTTAATGGGTATTTAATGTCATGATAGAATAACACCAAACTCCGGGTCCAACAAAGAGATGGTATTCAGTAAGTGATCACCAAATAAGAAAAAGGAGGAAGTCAAATTTGATCCCAAGTTTACAGTCCAGCCTTGATTCTGGAAGTAATGTTTTCTTCAAAACAGATTTCTGTTTTACAACACAGTCTTAATACGTAGGTTCACAAAAAAAAAAAACAAAACAAAACAAAAAAAAAAACTGGTTGGATATAAATCAATTTATTCTTTTCAAACAAGAGTAAATTAAAAAAAAAAAACTCTTCAATTCTTTTTCCTTTTGTCTTCCATTCAGTTCAGGAGGGAGGCAACCCTCCTTCTTCATTACTGATCTAACATAGAATTCCAGGGGAAATGCATCTTGATTTCCATGGTAGACATTTGCTGCCCTAGCTGTTTGCCACAGGCCGGCTATTATGGCCACTTGAAGACAGGAAACACTGTTTTCATAGCTCTGTCACCCCAGCATCTGGAGACATGCTTTGCAGCATTGCATTCACTCCGATGGTTGGTGATTGGGTGGGTGGAGTAAATGTTTATCCAAATTAGAAAGAGAAGCCTAACAAACTTGAGGTGCAAATGAAAATTCCTTCTCTGGCCTCTGTAGGTGGAGAGTGGTTCTCATCCATTCTTTCAGGGACACTCTCTGAGCCCACAGTATGTGCTCGAGTACCTGGTATGAAAAAGGACCAAAATACAGGAGAGCACAACCAGGTTCCTGCCTTCCAGTAGCTCGCTGCCTTCCAGTATCTTGTCTCCAGCCCACAAAAACCCTTGAATTCCTTCAGGTCCTTGTTCTCTGCCTCTTTCTCTGTGGACTCGCTCTTCTCACCACAGGTTCTAAGTGACACACAAACTGTTAATCGAGCCTGCTTTGTAGAAAGGAATTTCGAGGAATCAGAGATGCACACATCTACTACAAATTGCACCTGTAAATTAGCAAATGTCACCTCCCTTGCACCCCTACGAGCATCTTCCCACCTGGAATAAGGCTTCCCAAGCGTGTGTTAAATCTAAGAACGACCTTCTCCCCAGCAAAGCCTCGCTCCCAGCCCTAGGCCTACTGCTTAAATGGACTTGATGTTGTCTTGGCTGCTTATCATTTATTTTCCTGTGTTCTCTTCCTTGCCCTGCTGACTGACCGATGGCAGAGAGGTGTTCATGAAATCCGCGAGATCAGACAGTTTCACTTCACTGGCTGGCCGGATCACGGGGTCCCCTATCACGCCACAGGGCTGCTGGGGTTCGTCCGGCAGGTCAAATCCAAGAGCCCCCCCAACGCAGGCCCGTTGGTGGTGCACTGCAGGTAAGCAGACGTCCAGAGCCTCTCCAAGGAAGCGCAGTGGGCCAGGGGTACAGGGGCTCCTTTGGGGTGATGACAGTGTTTTGGAACACGATAGAGGTAATGGTTGTGCAACATTGCAAAGTATACACTTCAAAATGGTTCATGTTATGGGATAGGACTGTCACCATAGCAAGGATGTAAAAAAAGCAGAAGCACAGGGGTCCTTGGGCCTCAGCTGACAGAGCCCTCCTTTCACGCAGTGCTGGTGCCGGGAGGACCGGCTGTTTCATCGTCATCGACATCATGTTGGACATGGCGGAAAGGGAAGGCGTGGTTGACATCTACAACTGCGTGCGGGAGCTGCGGTCCCGGAGGGTGAACATGGTGCAGACGGAGGTAGTCCTGCCCCCCCACCCCAGCCTCGGGCTTGGTCCCCTGTGCCCTCCGCGTCCCACTTCCCAGAGCCACGCGGGGAAGAAACACTGATAATTCAAGTGATAAAGCTCGCCATCTCTCTTTCTGTCTTCCTCCCTCCCAACCTTCTTTCTTTTCCTTCATAAACAAAAAAGGCCAGGAGTCTCCCAGGTAACAGAATCTGCAGCCAGGAGCCTAAATTTGCCCATGCTTCTGTATCACAGGCCCCAGTAGAGTCTCTATATTAAGCTTTCAGGATTAGGTACTATTCTTTTTTTTAATGTCTTTTAAACTAGCTAGTAACCAGAGCAAGACAACTCCTGAGAATAGCCAGGCATTTCCAAATGCCTGGAGGCTAATCTCCGTACACTTTATTCTTTTCCTGCCGTCCCTACAAATTCTGCCCGGTGGCTTGGCATCATGGGAATTTGTGCATTTTTTAGAAATACTCTGTACTGAATAGTACTTCTATAGATTAGAATTCAAGGTGTGTCATGAATTTAAGTGGGGAAAAAATTACCTCCTGCCCCGAGGAAATTCATATTTTTACTTAATATTTGCTTGTTTTAAGTAAGCATTGTACCTGCCACCTAAGAAAAATTATTCATAAAGCAGAATGAAGGGATGCCTGGGTGGCTCAGTCGGTTAAGCATCTCCCTTCAACTCAGGTTATGATCTCAGGGTCCTGGGATCGAGGTTTCCTGCTCGGTGAGAAGTCTGCTCCTCTCTGTCCTGCCCCTCCCCCCAGTCATGCTCCCACGCATGTGCTCGCTTTCTCACTCACTCTTGCTCTCCCTCTCAAATAAATAAATAATTTTTTTTAAGAAAAAGCAGAATGAAGAATAAATAACAATCAAGAATCCCTTCCATTTAGATTTTGCATTAAAGTTTACAAAAGCCACTGGTTCCAAGTTCATAAAAACCAAATTCCATTTTCAAATAACCTGAATAAAAATAGTGGAAACTCTAAAAGCTTTCATCATTTTCTTTCTCTAGAATAGGGATTCTTTTCTTTAAAGGTGATAATGATAGTAATGTATTTTTTAATGTATTTTACAGCCAATCAAATGTTGCCACATCCCCTTTCCCACTTGCTCTGTTTCTGAGGACTGGGCTCCTTTTAAGAATTAAGAGTCCTCGTAATTTATAGAAATTAAAGTAAGAAGTAATGAGACTCTTTTTGCATCTCATGTAACTAAAGATCAAAATAAATATCGTAAAACTTTACCGATGAATTGTAGGGAAAGTCCGTGCCAATTAGTAGGAGAGGGCCGTTTTGTAAGCTGTGGACTAGTGCATACATATAAGAGCTCTTCCCCTGACACCTAAGGACTTTTGTAATTATCACATCAATGTTTCAAAAGAAGTAGTTCTAAGTGCTCGGAACTATTTATTTTCATAGTGATGTCTGGTTTCCCTGGACAGTCTTTGCACTGTTGATTTGGTTAGCAAATGCCTCTTCTCGGGGTAGACAGGTGAGATTCTGCTCCCCTCCTCACCTGAATATTGAGTCCCAGACTCGTGGGCTCTCAGTGATGGAAGCATGAGCCACAGTCACCATAGCATGACAGTGCCTGCCCTGGGAGGTATCAGTGTCTGAGTGGTTTCATCAGTCTGTCTCATGCTTCTGCAGCGAGCCCCGTGTCCCTTCCTCCTGTTGCACTCCGCCCGCAGCCAGTGAGGAACCGTGCCAGCTGTCCCGCGTGGACACTAGCGCTACCGGTAGCGGGACCCCCGCCTCACAGTGGTCAGGTCCTTCTCCCTGGTTTCACTGTGGCGGGAATGGCTTGTCTGATGGACCCCTGAGCCGTTATCTTGTCTGCAAGGGGCTGTCTTCCCTTGTCTAGTTCTCCCCCCACGGGGTTTGTCCACGGCTGACTCGCCCCTCTGCCTCTCTAGGAGCAGTATGTGTTTATCCACGATGCCATCCTCGAAGCCTGTCTTTGTGGAGACACCTCGGTCCCTGCTTCTCAAGTTAGGTCTCTGTATTATGACATGAACAAACTGGATCCGCAGACGAACTCCAGCCAGATTAAAGAGGAGTTCCGGGTAAGTCTTGTGAAAGGGAGCGGCAGGTGGCTGTGGCTTTGGTCCTTCTGAAGTCTCCCGAAGTCAGCTCTGGGAGCCCTGAGCCCAGTCAAGCTTGCCGACCCTGCTTTTGCTGCCATTTGGGCTCGGCTCTGGGTGCCATCATGTAGGATGCGCAGCAGCACCCCCGGTTTCCGCTCACTGGATGCCAGCAGACCTCCACAACAGCATGGCAACCAAAACTGTGTGCAGACATTGCAGGGCAGGCCTGGGAGCAGAGGGACCTGGTTGAGAGCCACTGGTCTGGCAGAGCCCTGAGCGCCCTCTGCAGGCAGAGCCTGGGCAGTCCTACAGTGTAACATGGGTGCAGCCCGCCCCAGCAAGGTGCACTAGCCCCACTTGGTGGGTGGTCTGAGTGTACCTGACTCTAAGTCACACTGTGGCCAAGCTCTTCTGAGCACCCAGAAGGCCAGCCCTGGTCAGACAGGATGGCCTGTAATGCAATCCTCCAGATCCATGGTGGCCCTTCCCCGCAATGGGCACTGTTTGTGGACAAAATCCAGGGGAGAGGAAAAAGCACTGACTGGGGAGCTGGGGGAGGTGGAGGCGGAGAGCACCCCGTCGGCGGCTGAGGACACTCAGATCTGCCCAAGCGTGAAGGCGAGATGGTGACCCACGGGGCGGCGTGCTGTCATGCAGACCCTGAACATGGTGACGCCAACGCTGCGCGTGGAAGACTGCAGCATCGCGCTGCTGCCGCGGAACCACGAGAAGAACCGCTGCATGGACATCCTGCCCCCGGACCGCTGCCTGCCCTTCCTCATCACCATCGACGGGGAGAGTAGCAACTACATCAACGCCGCGCTCATGGATGTGAGCCCCCGTGCCCTGCCCCGTCCTGCCCCTCCCCTGCCCCGAAGGAAACACGAAGCCCTTCCTTGTGGTGGGCAGGCGGGAAGATGGGGCTTCTCCTTCCTCTTCCCCACCTGTTTGTTGGTTTTCTTAACACACAAACCATCTTCCCTGTAAAGCGCATGTTCAGATTCCGTGGACGTTTCTGCGTTGGGGCGGACGATCTCCGTCTCTCGGAGACCGCCAGTGGGGAAGTATTGATAAATGAAACATGTCCCGGGTACTCTCTGAGCACTTATATTTTTAACCCGCTGGCCGGAGAGCGAGAGACAGCTATTAAGTCACTAAGGCAGTGAAGTGCGATAATATGGTTGGCAGCATTATTTTCATCCCCTGTCCTCCTAATTTTGGCAGTAATTAACATGGGAGAAAAATGGTCTATCAGGACAGATAGCACACAACTCATTACTTCCTGTCAGTCTGTTTACTTCTAACTGAATGAACATTTGCTGTTCGATTGATGGGAAAAGTAAATGGATATTTTCAGGGCTAATACGGAAACTTGAATTCTTTTGGTGTGCTATCAGTAAAAAGGTACTTAAATTTACTAGACTCTCTCCAGAGCTGTAAAAAGCTTGTGTATCCTTGTGTGGCAGGAATGAGTAACACTGTCACCCATATAAATGACCCTCGAACAAATTTTAGGAAAAGCAGAAGTATTTTCATTATACATACTTTGTAAAGTCACGTTTTCTCCAATAAAATGCTTGTGCATAAGGCCAAATATATTTCCTCTCTAGCAGATACATCAAAAAATTATAAGAGCTACTTATTAAGTTTCCTGGGTGTCAAAGTGAGAATACTTTATCATTATTATTCTGCCGATCAGTCTATATTTAGTCTGTTTTAGTGTTGACAGGGGAGCTGGGATTCAGCCGTTGTTAAATGTACCCAGAATTCCGTGTCCCAAATTTCCATGTGCACAGTATAACCGAAGCTTCCTCCCTCTCCGTTTTCCTGGTTATATCTGGATCTTTCTTGTTTGTGTTTGCAGAGCTATAAACAGCCTTCAGCTTTTATAGTCACCCAGCATCCGCTGCCAAACACAGTGAAAGACTTCTGGAGACTGGTCCTGGATTACCACTGCACGTCTGTGGTCATGCTGAATGATGTGGATCCTGCCCAGGTGACTCTCCTGCCCGCCGTCAACTCTGGGCTTGTTCTGCTTGTGCGTTAAGAAGCCCACCCCTCCCCCCCACCCCCACCCCCATACCTGGTCACAAACAGCAGGTGACCAGTGGGAACTGGAGCTGAAACGCAAACGTGAAAAGCAGATGGAATTAGGGATGGGGGCAAACGTCATCTGAAACAACAACAAAAAAAACAGATTGAGATCATAGATAGTGGAAGTGACAGGCAGCACAGGGTCTGAAATTGGCTGCTCCCAAAGGATGGAAATACAGACGAGAGGGAGATAAGGGGTAATGGGTGGAATCAGAGCCGCGGGATGAGGATGCCGCCCCGCCGGCACCAAATAGAACCGGCAAACCAGGGAGCCCCGAGGAGCGTGCAGTCCCTCACCGGTCCAAGAGCAGCCGTGTCCTTCCTGGCATGGCTCACTGGAGCCTGCAGGCAGAGAAGGTCATGCTGGGGTGACAGTGGAGATTTTAAGGGACAGCGATTACTTTCGTCAACTCCTTGGTAAAGGAGTAAAACTGGGACCTGAGCACAAGAGAGGCGCAGAATGATAAATGGAGCTTTCCCCCAGCTGCTGTCCTTACACATAGAAAGAGAAAGAATAGGGCTGTGATGACTGGATACTAGTAATGGGGTTAGAAACATTCCTCTAAAGGGACTCGTTGGCAGGCATTGACACAGTGGCCCTTTAGGCGCTGAATTTATTGCATTCGGGGACGGCCACGCTGGCCCGCCACGACAGAGGGCGTTATGGGAACCATGGACTGTGTTCTGAAACAATTAATTTTCTGTCTGGTAGAGACGGGTTTAAAAAAGAAAAAAAAAAAGAGGTCTGAAGTGTTTCAGCATCCAGCCTGGACAAGATTTTCCCTTCCTAAAATCCATTTTATTGTCATCAATCTGCCATAAATTCCATGGACATTGACTTCAGTTCTGTAATGTTTTTCATTTATGGTTAAGGCCCTACATGATATTGTTAAGGCTCTAGCCTGAAAGGGAGTGAATGAAATAATAATGATAATCCTTGTCCTCATCTAGTCCTTTTTGCTTAAGGAGCTTAAATATTTTAGAAGTCTTCCGCATGGACCCCTTCCAAAAGAGAGATTGCAGCCATTTTTGAAGACAAGTAGACACCACAGTTCAGGGTTTTTCTAAGGCCCAACTCAGAATAGCACCAGGGATCCTGATCTCCTAACTCATAGTGCCATGGGTTAAATTTCACTAATTCAAGATTGTTCAGCCAAAGACTGTTAGAGGACAAGTGACTGTTCCCTTTTCAGAATATTCCCTTCCCCCTAACGTGAATCTTGGAAGGTAGTGATGCACTGCCTTTTTCATATCAGTGCACCGTTCATTAGTGATTTCCACCTGTTCTTTCTGAACGACTGTATTGGAATTCTAAATCTGCATTTTAAACCTAAACTGCCTGGATTCAAATCAAGCCTTGGCCGACCATGGTAGGAGAGACAGAGTCCAAATTCCACTCGGCAGACAGAGCTGATTTTCAGAGTGAGAGAAAGAGGCTCCTGGGACACAGTCATTTAGAGAACACTAAACCGAGTATTTGAACTTAAAGTCTCCACAGTTGTACAAGAATAGCACTCAACTATTTTAAGTATTTATAGGGCCGGTTCACGAATGTGTTATGCACCATTTAAGCCATTTTCTACACGGTTTACTTGGGCTGAGCGCAGAATGTTGTGTGTCAAGAATCACGCGCTGGCCCAGGCCATTCATATTTCACTGGTGTAAGTGACGAGCTTTAATCAGGGCTCGAACTGAGAGAACAAGCAGGAGGCACAGCTAGCGCATTCTAGAGAAAAATGGGCAGAATGGTTCAAATGTGCATGTTAGGACTTCTATTACCATCTTGACTTCCCGTCATAAGGCATGTTAATTTTAACAGTGGGCACACTTGGGTATAAAGAGAAAATAAACATCAGTGTGCTGTCCTTTGGCAAGGCAGTCTTAGAACTTGTCACCAGGAAGTGCTGGTGAGGAAGGAAGGGAAATCTCTAGGGAAGCTTTATTTTAAAATAAATAAGTGTAATTTTTTAAAATACTATAGACTTAGCAAATGTAACAAGTACCCTCAGTTATTCTGCCCTCCTTATTTTTTTTTAAAGATTTTTTTTTTTGACAGAGAGAAACACAGCTAGAGAGGGAACACAAGCAGGGGGAGTGAGAGAGGGAGAAGCAGGCTTCCTGCCGAGCAGGGAGCCCGATGTGGGGCTCGATCCCGGGTCTCTGGGATCATGACCCGAGCCGAAGGCAGTCACTTAACTAACTGAGCCACCCAGGCGCCCCTGCCCGCCTTCCTGATCGTAAAGTTCAAACCTTCAGCTTCTTTATAATGGAGAGAGATTGCCGTTTCAGTTGGCCCACTGTTAGCTGAAAACTGTCTTGCAGTCTTGGGTGTAAATCAATCTTTACAACTTTTGACAACAAGATTTTAGATACTCCGGAAGATAAAAGTCATCGATAAAAGGAAATTCAACGAGCGGATTCTCCTACCATGGTACATCACTCTGCTTAAAATGAGATAGGTTTTTCATCGGCTCTTGGCCCGACAGAAACCAGTTATAAATTCCCTCTGGGCTCCCCACAAGCCATTTGTCCCTTGGGTAAATCAGAAAGGTAAAAATTGAACTCTACTCCCAAAAACATCATTGGATACCAAGTCCCAAAAGAAGTTTAATTTCAGACTTTAAAGTCCTATTAGCTTCTCGGTGCTTTAGGAAAAGTCTGTGAGAAGAAAAGTCTTGGAGGTTCTCCCCACCCGTCTGCAGGTTAAGCATTTCTGTGGGGTGGGAACAAACGCAGGTGCCTTCTTCATAAACCACCCTTCCCAGCGTCCCTCCTTCTCCTAAGTTGTCCATCACCTTCACACAAAGTTCTAGTTACCCAGCGTCACCAATACCTGCCACCTTGAAACTCTAGGAAATTGTGATTTTAATTAAAACTACTCCAGGCAAAACATCAAAGCGTTTACTCTTATTAAATCAGATTTCTTAGATCTCAGCTGGGAGGATTTGGACCAGATCATGAAAGTGCCACCTAATGGTTATCAGCGTCTTGTCACTGAGTAGCACTATTTCCAAAAGTGTTTACAATTACAAGGCAAGCCCACGTGAGGGACGATGGAGATTTGGGTGTCAGTAGGAACGTGCAACATCTCAAGTACTTTGGCTCCTGTGATAGGAGCCAGGAGTGTCTCCCCAGGGCCCAGGAAAGGTATGCAGAAGGAGCCTTACAATGGGCTGCATTGAACAGCATCCACATGGCTTCCTTAGAAAACAGGATGGCTCGGAGCTTAAAGATGCTTTCTGGGAAAATGAAGAAGAAAGTACTAGAAGGACAGGTAGAGCTGAGGGATCAGCCAACAAGAAGAGAGAGAGAGAGAGAAAAGAAAATGAAGCGAATCATTCAGACCTACTGAATGTCGATACTGACCTCATCCATACTGTTAGGAGTCAGTTTATTCTGTAATTAACCTCACGTTTCTGTGTTTTGAATTCAGTTGTGTCCACAGTACTGGCCAGAGAACGGAGTTCACAGACATGGCCCCATCCAAGTGGAATTTGTTTCTGCTGACTTAGAAGAAGACATCATCAGCAGGATATTCCGTATTTATAATGCAGCCAGAGTAAGACTCCCAGCCAACCTCACTTATGTTCTGTTTTCATTATTTTCTCATTCGCTGAACACCATGCATGCCCCCTCTGTGTCACTCACCAGTTAGGAGTTTGGAATACATTCTGAGTGTTTGTGAACAAAACAAAGCTCCCTGAACTTATGGAGCTTACATTCTAATGGGAGAAAACAGATAATAAATAACAGATATAGTAGATATTATATTAGATATAATGTTAGAAGCAGTAAATGCTATAGGGAAAAGAGTGAGAGGTAGAAAGTGCTAAGGCCATGAACAGGAGGGAGGACAAGTCCCTGTCTTAACGAGGTGTCCATATGAGCAAAGACCCAACCAAAGTGAGGGAGCAGCCACACGGCTCTTTGTGGAGACAGCTTTAGAGGCAGAAGCAATGGTCAGTGCAAAGGCCCTGAGGCAGGGCCTTCTCTGCTAAGGTCTAGAAACAGGAGGCTGATGTGGATAGAGTGCAGTAAGCAAAGGTGAGAGTAACTAATAGAGTTGTCCACCTAGAGGGAAAGTGGTCAAGTGTTGGGGGGCTAGGGGACGGAGACCCTGTAGGACCTCCTGGCCATTGCCAGGATTGGGGCTTTTGCTGTAAAGGAAATGAGAAGCCAGTACAAGGTTGAGTAGAGAACAATCACATGATTAAAAAGGCACGCTGTCGCTTCTGGGTTGAGAACAGATTGGTCAGGAGGCCATTCTGATAATCCAAGTGAGAAGTGACCACAGGAGGATGAAGTGGCAGCAGGTGGACATGCTCATGTAGTCCATGGCAGAAAATGGCAGAGTCAGCAGGGTAGGGAATAGGCCAGATCCCAGGGAGTAGGGGTTGGGTCTCCAGATTTGGGTCCTGAGAAATGGACCAATGGAATTGACATTAACTGAGTCGGAGAAGACCATGGGTAGAAGAGGACTGTTTGGGGTGGAGGGCATGCATTGGAAAGTAAGGCCAGGAGACGGGCTGGGTTCGAGATGACTGTTAGGTACCTGAGTGGACATGTCAAGTAGGCCTGGATCTATGAGGGGGGATTCAGGAGAGGCCCACCCTGCAGATGGAAACTGATGACTTTCTGGAGACTGAGTGAGCTGATCAAGTCAGAGAGAGAAAAGATAAGAGGCCCGAGACTGAGCCTCGGCTTCCATCAGCAAGAGGTCTGGGAGAAAGGGAAGCCAAGATGGCGGGCAGAGAGTAGAGAAGGAACAGCTGGGGGAAGAAAGTGTCAGAGAGAGAAAGAGCGATCCCTGATGTCAAAGGTGCCAAAGGCCATGGGAGCCATGATCCAAGTGATTCAGCTGCGGCCGGATTAAAACGGTTGCCATTTTTCTAACACTTCCTTTGAATGCTCCAATTCCACTTAATTGTAGGTAAAGATTAATTGACTACTAACCTCTTAGCAAGATTCACACCAATACACAAAACCATGTTGTGCTCACAACAAACACCGTGTAACCTCTATCACCCTGAGCTCACAAATGTTTATATAGTTTATTCCATACCCTTAAATTACCTGCAATTAAAGGAAACCCATTTTACCCCTTACTGCACAACGTTGTGTGTTGTCACTTGGCTTTTGCAGAACTGTAAGCTTTCTGCTTCTCTTTTATTTATCTGGCCTGCCATTTAAAACCCCCGGTTTCTTGATAACAGCTCCAGGTTAAAACTCATAACTCCTCAGGCCAGTGGAAGCTTCCTTTAGGAATGGACTGCTTTGCTGAGAATCCAGGCAGGTGAACCAGCCTGCTAGAATTCCACAAGTAAACAATGCCCGTTTTCTCTCCATTGCTTGGTGGTTGCCTGCTTCTCTCCAGCCCCAAGATGGATATCGGATGGTGCAGCAATTCCAGTTCCTGGGCTGGCCCATGTACAGGGACACACCGGTGTCCAAGCGCTCCTTCTTGAAGCTCATTCGCCAAGTAGACAAGTGGCAGGAGGAGTACAACGGTGGTGAAGGCCGCACAGTCGTGCATTGCTTGTAAGTGCCGAGGGGAGCTCTGCTCCTCAGAAGGGCCACACTGGCATTCTGCTGTCCCCCGCCCCCGGTTTCCTACCCTTTGTCTCTCTATGAAGGCAGAAGGAATCAGTTGGTCCTCGTTAAGGTTTGTTTGCTTTGCCGAAAACAAGATACGCACATTTTGCATTCAGATGAGACATCGCGGCTGTAAAAATAAGCCCCAAACTTGTGATTGTCCTCCCCCCCCCCAAAAAAAAGCACCTGAGTGGGTTCATTGGGCTCCTACCAGCTCCTGAGAGCCAAGGGTTAAGTTTAGGGGAATTTTCTGAGCTGGTTGTTAAGCCATTGGTGACTTAAAATCAACCACAGTGGAAGTATTGATGTTACCTACATAAGCGAAGCTGCCAATCAGAGCCCCTCCCAGTGTGGCAAAGCCAGTGATGGGTCTCTGCCACCACTGCAGTCGGTAATTCTATAGCAGATCATGTTAGAAGTTGCAGAGGAACTGTCTTTCACAGGAATTGTCTTTTAAGAGAATGTGTTCGTTTGTGTCTTGGTTTTTTGCCTCGGAATGTCCGTATACGGGCAAGATTTGGTTGGAACCAGTGTTTCCAAAGTGCGGTCTGTAGGCCAGAAGATCTAGAAGGTGCCCAATGGGAAAACCTCTGCTTCAGAGCAATGATTCCCAATTGTGGCTACACACTGAGGGTCATTTGGGGAGATTTTTAAAACCACCACCACCACAAAAAACAAAAACCACGCTCGGGCCACACCCAAAGCAATTAAATCCAAATCCGTGAGGATGGGCCCCAGGCATCTGTGTTTTTTCAAACTCCTAGATTATTTCAACGTGTGGCCAAGGTTGAGAGCCCCTGGATAGAGACAGCCACACTTTTCAGCACACTTTCACCTGCATTTTCTCATTGGTGATGATATGCAGCTAATCAGCCAGCTGGGATGGCCTTAATGGAGCAAGCAATTAGAAAGTCATGGCAGTTAGGGAAGACATTTAGAGAATTTGTGGAAACTTCAAGTATAAGCTTATGTCTCTTTTCAGTGGAGTGCCATTAGCACACAGTGAGCTCTCTCCCGAATTGAAAAGAAAGTAAGTTTTAACTCTGGGCAGACCAACCCTGGTTAAAATGGTAAGCTGGCCAAGGGACCTCAATTTCTCCCCTTGGTGCCCATACTTGATACCATGCCATCCGCCCAGGGGTCCAGGAGGCCCTGTGATACCCTAGAACTCTGCCCCGCCTCCCAGAAGTCGAAAGCTAGCAGTGTCTTATCCTACAGAGACTGACATTCCCTTGAAAAGAGTCTTATGAACCCATTCAGACTTAGCCTCAAGCAGAGGCCCCAATCCTTTGTCCTCCTCACTTACTGCTTGTCCCTTCCTTCTCATAGACCCAGTTCATCAAAAGCATCTTTAACAAGAAAATGCCAAAGAAGATTAACAGTACACATCCCCATTCTTATTTCTCTAAGTGCAGTTGTGACTTCTGATCAGAATACACCCGGGGGGTCAGTGTTAGCTGACACAGTCCCAGCAAGGGAAATTGACATTTTAGTTAGGGATTGTATTTTATCTGTTCGGTCTTTTGAAAAATAGTAGAAACTGTCTGACGATACCCATTTCTGTGTCTAGAGTCTGCCAAAATGTGGAACTAGAAATGTGATGCTTGTGTGGTCCCCCCCATCCTTTGATTAGTAGCTTTCTAACAAGAGCCACTGCTGTAACCCAAATGACTGAGTCACACTGGGGGAAGTTGAGGGACCAGGACAGGCCTGAGGGGAAGATACCTCATAGACAGCCAGCCACCAACTACGCCCTCCCAAGACCCAGCTGGGACCACAGAACTAAGCCATTACGTTGCCATTCCACATGATGTCTACACTGGATTGTTCTCTGTAGTGCATGGTGGGGGACATCCGTTGTTTCTGCCCTCTTGCCAGCCCAACACCCCCCCCCCTTAACCTTTTCTGGCAAAAGAACCTTGACCTTTCCTTGGGAAACATTTTCTGCAATTCTGCAGCCCCCGTATTTCCCGTGTGGCTGCCTCTTGCTCTCTTGGCATCGGGATGGGCATGAGACCCATACCTGCTAAGAGTGTTTATCGTGGTTTAGATTTATAAATGGAAGATTTTTTAGTTGTGAGAAACAAAGTTAGGTCGAATTCGTAACTTCCAACACAGGTCAGGGAGGAATGCATCCAACCACAAAGGCTCTCTGCTGTTCATTTCTGAGGGAAGAACATTATATTCAACATAGCGTAGCGCCACCTAATGGTTGTGGCCAGAGCAGTCCCTGGCAGAGACAGATCCTCCAGGTGCTGTAAACGGAATGGTTCCTTGAGCCACAGGTACAATCACCGTGAGCAAATAGAGGTTTTTTTTTTTTTCTTTATACATCTTTCCGCCCATAAAACCAGAAGAAATGGATAGAAGCAAGAGATCACCATTTTGCAGCCCTTGATGAAGATAATGGGTGTAGACAGTAGTCATCAAGAGCTGCTGAAAGCATCAGGTGAAAAGCTGTGGGGGGAAGGCAGTGTAATATCAGTGCGAAGACAGAAAGTAGGCTAATGGAGACGAAGAGAAAATCCAGGCGTGAAGCCACACCTCAGGGTCATGTGATTTACAACAAAGACCCTCCTAGCAACACACCTCCTGCAGGGCGAGCGGCAGGAAAAGACAGCCTGCACACCTGGTCTCCCTCCTCAGGCTGCATGTAGAAATCATTTCCAGATGGATCATGGCCCCAAGTGTGAAAAGGAAAACAATGACGCTTCCAGGAGAAAATCTTATGACCAAAAGGTAACCAAAGGTGATGTCACCCAAAACACAGAACACTAGCCAGAGAAGAAAATATTGAAAAATTGGATTTCATTAGAATTAAACACTTCTGTTCAACCAAAGACGCCAAGAAGAGTGAAAAAGCAAGATGGAGAAATGGGCAAAGAGTTTTGTGATACGTGTGTCTGACACAGGACTCATGGTCAGAATGCCTAACTACTGTAAGCCAATAAGAAAAGATCGACCCAATCGTTGGAGCAACAGACTTGACAAGAACGTCATTTTTTTAAACAAAGAAGATGTATGTGGCGCATCAACACAGAGAAGGTACTCAGCATTATTCATTTCCAGGATAATATACACTGCAACCAGGATCCCATGCCCCCTAACACTCACAGAATGGATGAAATTTAAAAGACTAACCAAAACATGAAAATACCAAGTGTTGGTGAGGCTGCAGAGTAACTGGAACTCCCATTCCCTGGTACTGCCATTTGGGATCTGTTTGACAGCAATGCTGAATGCTAAACAGAAATATATTCTCTGAGCTCTTCCCATCCCAGGTACACGACTACAGGAAGGGAGTCATAGATGCACCAGGAGACATTTTTATAGCAGGTTTACTCATAATTCTGAAAACTAGAAACAGCCCAAATATTCCTCAGCTGGTAGATAAATAAATTATACAGTGATATATCCGATTGATGGGATTATTGTGCACAATATAAAAGAACAAACGGGTACAAGATGGATGATTCTCACATATAATAGTGAGTGAAGTAAGCCAGATGCAAAAGAGTATGTACTGGATGATTCCATTTATACAAAATTCAAAAACAGACCAAAGAAATTCATGATGCCAAAAATGAGAACAGGGATCATCTGAGTTATTGATGTTATTGATGAGAAAGACGTCTGAGGGAAGTCAGGGGGGCTTCTAATCATGTTCTACATCTTGATCTAAATGGTGGTTATATGGCATATGCATTTGGAAATTAACTTTTTTGGAAATGAGATATATATTTACCATTTGCAGAATTAATTGTAGTTCCATTATACTTTATTTAAAAAACTGATTCAGCTGGCATTCTAACACAATGATCAGTCTTAAAATCACAAAACAAGGAACAACCTGATATTTTGTGCCTGCTTCCTAATGAAAGTTAACATGTAAGCTATCCTTGTCTTAAAAAACATGTAATTCTTATGAAGCCACGGACCTTAACTCCCAATATGTAAAGGAAGTAAGGATTACGGAGAAATATGTCAAATGATTCACAGAAATGCAATGAATGAGAACCCAGGACATGGGGCTCTCTCCAGGAAACAGGATCCCATCTCCTCAACAAATAAATTGCCAAGAAAAGAGAGCAAATAACCTATAGATTAAAATAAACTTGTAAGACATATCAGCCAATTATAATGTGTGGACTTTGCTTGGATGTGGATTTAGAAAAAGCAACCATGAGGAAATGTCTGAAACAATCTGGGAAATTGGAACGGTACCTAGAAATCCAATTATATTGATACAGTAATATTTACTTTAGATGTAATAATGATATTGTGTTTATTTCTTTAAAAAATTCCTTAGCTCCATGAGAATGGTTGATCTCAGAGCTGGCACAGGGAAGATACAAGATGAATCTCGAAAACCTTGTAGTTCCAGAAAGTGTAGAAATACTCAGAAAAGAATGGAGGTCTGATGGAGCTCCTAATGTCCAAAGCCAGAACAATTTCAGCAACAAAATAAATATTGATAATATTGGATTTTAGCTCATTGAACAAAATTAACATGTATAAGTCTAAACTGACATAAATAACTAATAATATAAAAGAAGTAAGCAAATAAATTAGTCAAATAGCAGAGAAGAGACGGCTCTCTCACAGTAGAATGTTGAGGGAGAGAGGGAGGTAGGAAATCAATAGGCGAACAGCATAGTGATCATTGTTTCAGACAGAATCCGCCTATAGATCCTAAAACTGGCAGGTGAAACTTTGAGGAGAGATAAGATATTTGCAGAATTCCTCAGTATCTCTCCCAAGATAATAACTACAAAGAGAAGATAACAACAGTGAAAAAATCTGCAAGGCACCCTCTTAAAAAGTGATGAAGGTCAGCATCACCAGCAATAAGACGATTCAGCATCCTGAACAGCTGGAGGGATGGACAGTCCTTCTGTGGTTTTCTGGCCAAAATGCATAACTTCATCCCCAACTATGAGAAAGCATGAGACAAACCCAAATGAAGGAACATTCTGCAATTTTGTATTTTGTAATGACTTCTCAAACTCTACTTTCTACATATACATTCTGTATTTTGTATTCTACAAAGTAACTGAGCGGTACTCTTCAGAAGTGTCGAGCTCAAGAAAAACGAGGAAAGCCTGAGGACCCGTCACAGACTGAGGAGACGAAGGAGCCAGGACACGTCAGTGCAAAGCGGGATCTGGGATTGGATCCTAGATCAGAAAAAGCACGTTGGTGACATTTGGTGACATTTAACTAAGGCCTGTAGTTTAGTTAATAGTGTTGCACCGGGGTTGATTTCCTGGGTCCCAGCACTTTCTATGACTAAAGATGTTCACATCTGGGGAAGGTGGTTGTGCCAGGGAACTCCCCATGCTTGTATTTGCTGTGATTCTGTACATCTACAGTGAGTTCAGAATGAAAAGTTTCATTCAGAAGAGCCCTTATGTTTTAGAGAGAACTAATGAAACACTAATGGATTTTTTTAAGGCCAAGTCCGTCTTGGAACATAACCAACACTCATCACCGGTTTTGGTAGCAGATCCTAGATGAGGTGTGTGTTCATTGGAAATTTCCTGCAGTGGGCCCTGTGAATAAAAACTGAGAGGATGCTGTATCAGATTATAAAATCCAGGGCAGGGGCGAAGCTAGGGGAGCAGAATGGGCCAGCTGGTGTTACCTCCAGTCAGGTGACCCATGGGCCCAGCACTGACGCTCATTAACACCATTTGCTTTCACTAAAAGAATCGGGCTGGGGGAGGGTTCCCCCTGGCCTCTGAGGCCCTCACCATGATGGTGGTACGTGAGGAGGCAGCGGGAGGGCAAACCCGACCTGATTTCTCTTCCCACAGGAACGGGGGAGGCCGCAGTGGGACGTTCTGCGCCATCAGCATCGTCTGTGAGATGCTCCGGCACCAGAGGACGGTGGACGTCTTCCACGCCGTGAAGACGCTGAGGAACAACAAGCCCAACATGGTGGACCTCCTGGTAGGCCCCCCACTCTGTCCTGCGGAATGGGGCATTTTCCCGCCTAACTGGCGTAGTTGGCCGGGACACTGATTCGTGGCGTGGAGGGATGACTCCTTTTCAGGAGCATAACGGAATCACTTTCCTTGTGAGGGCTTTCCCCCCGCTTCCTCTCTCACTTGGCTTTTCACAGGGAAACTTATCTCCACACATTGCAGTGTAGAAAGAGTTGAAACTCACAAGTGAACATCCTTATTAATTTCCGTTCCTGGCAGTGCCTTCCACATGGCTAAGCACTTAGCCTTCACGGGGAAGGAATAATCATAGCACCCGAAATGCCAGATTTTCAAATTATAGATTTTATAAATAGCTTAATCACCTAATATTTATCAAAGCTATGAATTTGAGTTTGACATCCAGAATATTGCATTTAATTCTGGTGGCCATATCAGATGAGGATAGAGGAGCCGAGAAACAAAGGACTACGTGCAGTGATTTTCTTAGCGTATTTCTGGAAACCTCTTTCTTGTGTGCAGCTATTAAAATGCCAACCACTGTGACTTGCAAATAGAATAGCTTAAAGAGGGAAGCTTTCAGATCAGGTGTTTGTACTTCTCTGCTAGTGGAAGAAGGATCTGAAGGAAACGGTGGGACGGATCCCAAGGTTGGGAGAATGGCCTGGGGTAGGGAGACGGAGGAAGACGTGGCAGGTGCCACGCCAAGCCTGGAAAGCCTGCGGTGGGCTTCAAATTTAAAGTATAAGGAAGGGACTAAAGAGAGAGTGGAGATTCAAGCTGAAGCTGAGGAGGGAGCTGCTGTCCCAGTTATCCCAGCCGTGCCCCAGGCTGGGTAATGGTCGTCCCCGGTGCCGACCTACTCCTGGGACACATTATCCTCCGCACACATCGCTCTCCCGGAGAATCTGTTTCCAGCGGGTACATATGTCCTGCTTGATGGGCTATTCTGTTTCCTAGAAGCACCACGCTACCCAGGGAATTGGGGGGAGGGATGCCTGTTTGGCCAGGTGCAGACTCCCCAAACCATCAGCAGTTAGCATCTCGGCTTCCAGGAGAAAGGACTGTGCCCCCCAGATTGCTGCCCACTATAGGAGAGGCCCAGGAAAACCCAAATTCTCATCTCAGCTCTGCTGCTCATTCAAGTGAAGTGACCTCAGACAAATGAACTTGGCAATTTAAGTCTTCTCGGGCCAGGCGCTTAGCTTTCCAGAGCCCGAGTCCTGTAAGCCAAGGATAACGTTGGCTTATTGAGCTGATCCTGTGAGACAATAGATGTGAAAGTGTTCTGGAAAATGCAGAGGTGAGAAAGTGCTTCTTGAGAGTGCGGTGTCTACAGGACATCCCGGAGCCAGCAGGCGTAGACGAGCTGGTTGGGTGAGGAGGAGGAAGAGGTGACCGCTAGCAGCTGACATTCACATTGTGCTTCATATGTCCCAGGCCACACGCTCGGTGCCTCTTACAGAGGCACAGACTTCCTGTGGATGGGCTGAAGGCTGGCTGGCGTGTCCCAGGCTCGGGCGACAATAGACTCCGCCCCTCCGGAGGCAGAGCACTATCTCACTCCCTGGGACCACCCATGAATTTTGAAGAGTTGTACCCCCAGGGAATTCTGTGTCTTCTCGGCTGGGAGAAGGTGAGATAGGGCAGGTGGGCCGTCAGAAGTGGCCTGAGTTTAAGGCAGATATAAAGTTGGGCAGAAGATGGAAGCAGATGCTTATATTAAAATATTCCGACTTCATGGACACTTAACCCCTGGGATTCAGGGACAGATGTGTAGCTTCCAAACTTTAGTTGGTACTTGGGCAAAGCTGACCTTGATGGGAAAAATATATGTATCATTTCCCTGTCACTGCAGAATTAAGCAGGTCATTAGTAATAGACCCTTCCAGGCCTTTCCACTAATGGCTCTGGCTGCAGCTTTCATCGCTCATGAATTTTTATGTGAAGAAACAATGTGGTTTTTCCAAATCAGTGGTGCACACTAAAGGATGGAGGTGATTCTTCATGAAGTGAATGCACATGTAAGGTGCTTGGACCGGCAGGAGCCCACTCTTCTATAATAATCTAGGCCTTTCTGTGATGAGTGTTACTCTAATAGACAAAATAGGACCTTTGGATGCCCAAACTCCTGAAGTTCAGGTCCAGTTTAAGGATAAGGTCAGTGCTGAAAAATATAAAGAAAGTTTTCAGTTTCCTGGAAGAATGTTTGATAAGTTTGTTACACTGCCTGTTAGCAAAATAAGAGGTAAAATTTGGTGACCAGAGCGGGGGAGGGAAATGTCACAGGGCTCTTTTCAGTGGGCTTGAAGCTTCCTGAACTAAAAAGGACCCGTGTCGTTTGTTTTTGCTAACAAGTACCATCTCTATGAGTTTAGCCGCCCTATGTATGTATGTTGGCTGAGGGAACTAATTAATTCAGGTCAATGATTAAACCCAGTACGATTTCATTGGGCATAAAAAACCATCTGAGACCTGAGTCTCTCCTAATCACAATATGTCATACTAGCAGCTGAAAGGCACAGAGTTCTGAGTCTTCCAAGCTGCATCTTTGATAAAAGGGGTTCCAGGAAATCCTGGAGCGCCCTTCTGTGCTGACTGGCTTGGGGATGGAGGACGCAGGACTGGGCCCCGTAGGATGTGCTCCATCGTAGGGGGCTCCCTCCTACCTCCTGCTCTCCTGGTTAGATTCAGATGGAGTCCCCAGTGCCTGAGTTCCTTTGAGGTTTCTGGGGAAATGGGCCCCTTCAACAAATATCTCCTCTCTCACTTTTGTCCTCACTGGGTATTAGAAGTTTCCAGAGCTTATTTTATTCCCCACCGCCAGCACCAGGGGCTCTATTTTAACAGAGAAGCAGCCTTTGGGGGAGCTCCCGGCGGCACGGTGAGATCTGACAAGCATGTGCATTATAAGTGGTTACCAAGATCAAGATACTTAGGGTCGTCACCACACTAGGGTCCCATCCTGGGCCCCTGCGTCTGAGCTGAGACTGCTTACGACGTATTCTCAGCAACTTTCAAATGTGCAATACGGGATCACTGGCTGTCGTCACGGTGCTGCACTGTAGGTCGCAGGACTTCTTATCACTGGAAGTCTGAAAACTCGTGTCCTCGACAAAGATCACCTCAACCCCACCCCCACTCCTGGCAACCACCGTTTAATCGGTTTCTGTAACTTGGCTTTTTTTCTTTTTTTTTAATGAAAGACTTAAAGGATCCTGATTCCTGCCCCCCTACCCCCAAAGGCCATTATTCAGTTGATCCGGGGCCTGGATGTTAAACGCACCCCGGGTGATTCTAACGTGTGGTAGGGTTACGAACCTTAGTGCCCCGCCTAGAGAAGGCGCCCGGCCAGGGCTGTAAGTTGGGATCACCTGAGGTGCCGTCACGAATGCCACGGCCCAGGCTGTGCCCCAGACCAGTGGATTCGATGGGCTGCAGGGAGACCGTGGTTCAGTGGGGTGAATGGGCCGCCCCTTTCCGCGTGCTGGCTGCAGGGCCTGTCCAAACCTACCTCCCCCTCCCCACCTCTAACCCTCCAGCCCTCCTGCTCAGCCCCAGCCCTCTGCCAGTATCTCCCAATCTGGTACTTGGAGCTGGCTACGCACGCGCAGCCCGTTTAGTATAGTAGGGCAATACTCGGTGCAAGGGACTCCCTGCGAAACGGCAGGGAGGGTGGGGCCTGCAGTTCTCCCTCGCACGTGGACGACACAGTGACTCTACTGGTCCGTGTGTATGAACTGCCCCTGCAGAGGTCACCCGTGAACTGTGAAGCATACAGGCTATTTGAAAGGAGGTGGGGCGGGGGAGGGGGTGTATGTACATGTGTGGGCAACGCCCATACCACCCTGAATGCGCCTGATCTCATCTATACATGTGTGTGTGGGGGGGTGCACGTGTAGGGGTGGGGGGTCCGTGTGCACATGTGTAAGAGTGGATGTGTGGGGGTGGGTAAGGGTGGGTGTGTATGCACGAATAAGGGTGGTGTGTGTGCATGTGTAGGGCTGGATAGGGGAGTGGGTGTATGCATGCACATGTGTGTGTGCATGTGTGTGTGGGCACGTGAGGGGTGAATAGGGGAGTGGATGTGTGTGTGTGTGTGTGAGTGTGGGTGTGTGCATGTGTGGGGTGGATGGGGGAGTGGCTGTATGTGTGTATGTGCACATGTGTGTGAATGTATGTGTAGTGATAGGGGAGTGGGTTGTGCATGTGTGTGTGCATGTATGTGCGTGTGTAGGGGTGGATGGGGGAGTGGGTGTGTGTGTGCATATGTCTGCATGCATGTGTAGGTGTGATAGGGGAGTGGGTGTGTGTGCATGTATGTGCGTGTGTACAGGCAGATGGGGGAGTGGGTGTGTTTGTGTGTTTCACACGTCTGCATGCATGCATAGGGGCGATAGGGGAGTGGTTATGTATGTGTGTGTGTGTGCACGTGCATGTGTAGAGGTGGGTAGGGAGTGGCTGTGGCTGTGTGGGAGTATTGGAGTGGAGACCATAGGCCCCAGACGGGGCGTCAGACAGGCACAGCATGGCCCGTCTCTGGACACACTTGAGGCCTGGTCCTCCCACAACTAGAGAAGCAGCCACCCTCCTCGAGTCCCCCTGCGGTCAGCCTTCCTGCACTCTGAAGGGAGGAATCTCCGTGGGAGCCCTGTGCGCTCCCCCGCCCCAGACTGCAGTCCTCGAGTCAGGCCTGCTACCCCCTCAGCCCCAGCGGAGCTCCTGGCCGAGGAGAACCCAGTGGATAGTTGCGCGACAGCACATTCCTTCGCTGCACCCGGACCGTCGCCCGTCCTGAGCGGCCCCTTGCTGCTCTCAGCAGGTGGGGAAGCCGCGGCTACACACCGAGGAGTCTCACTAGGGAACCAGGCACAAACTGTGTGTAGGCCTCTGAGGGAAGAACGTCCTCCTTACATTTTTTAAAGGCAGAGATGGAAGTCATGACCCATTCTGTGGTCAGAGACACACTGCTGTCGCACTGAGGGGTCTCCTTGGCTGGGAGCGGCCTGGGAACTTCGAAGCACACAGCCCCACCCCTGATGGTTGGCCCACTGGGGACCACTTGACCCTCCGGGCAGGGGCATCTGTCAGAAGGGTTTTTCCAGGCTGTGGGACCTGTCAGCAGGGATCCAGGTGAGATTGTGAAACTTGTTTTCGGTTCAAAAAGCAAGTGCGTCAGGGAGAGCAGCGCTGTCCAGGTGAGCCTCGCAGATGCTCTCTGAATCTCCGGCAGGTGTTGGAAGTGTCCAGAAGGACTGCAGGGCCCCAAGTTCCTCAGACACGAGGCAGCTTGGCTGACGCGGGAATAGCCTGAGCCCTTCAGAGAGCTTCCCAGAGCCACTTGCGGGCCTGTGGCCTCGAGATGTCCTCCTTGAGTGAACGGGAGGGAAGAGGAGGTTAAAGCAGAACCTCGCTTGTAGGTGCCTCTTGAGAGTTCACTTTCCCCTTCTTCAGGAGAACTGCTGTGAAAGTGGGGTCGGAGGCTTGGGAGGGGAGTAGCCGGCCGCCCTGGTTCCGGTCCTACCCAAGGACAACCCCTGCTCATGTCACTTTTTCATGCCCAAAGCCAGCTAATGTTGCCCAAGTCAGGAGAACTTGGGACCGAGGCAGAAATGTTCTTTTTTTTCCCGCTGAAGCACAGGGATAGCTCGTGTGGCTTAATTGCGCCTCTGAAAAGCAAGCAAGCTGAGAGAGGAAAAGGCAGAAGACAGGTCTGCACCTGGTGATGGAGGGTAATAGTTTGCAACACAGGAGGATTTCAGGCATTTCCTGAGGTGCTTCGGGGAGGGTACGCAGCAGTTTCTGGTCTTGCTTCTCGGTCCCTTTATTTTTCTGATTCAGAAACCAGTCATCACAGAAGCTATTGGGATTGACAGTTTGCTTAGGAAGGGATGAGATGATGGCGAATTCATTTTGAAAATTATAGTCATGCCTGGGACAGAGCAGCTTCAGTGATTTTCAACACAGCAGCCTCTTAGCAGCGAGGCCCAAAATCCTTTTGGAGTTGTGGCCGGAGGCCAGCAGGTATATGATGCTCTAAATACATGATCCTCTATTAAAAGGAAGGTTCGTTATAGGCCCTGAAATTGCTCAATTAGGTTTATGCAAATCCATGTTTATGCAGTAAGTAATTGGATCTCTCAGATTTCCATGAAGGAGACAGAAGAACACAGTTAACCACCTCA
Source organism: Spilogale gracilis (assembly GCA_004023965.1). Lineage (NCBI taxonomy): Eukaryota > Metazoa > Chordata > Mammalia > Carnivora > Mephitidae > Spilogale > Spilogale gracilis. Next base: position 84,598 of record PITA01005410.1, read on the forward strand.
TAACCAATATGTCAGCCCATTGATCTGACAAATATGGCCTTTTAAAATTTTGAAATGCAAATGGCTTCTTTTAAATATTTGAAAATAAAAGTATCAAATCCAGAAATATGAATCAGGAGGCTTTGGTGTAGACATATGTTCATTTCTCTTGGGTGTATACCTAGGAATAGAATTGCTGGGTCATGGGGTAACTCTTCTATTTAACCTTTCGAGGACTGGCCCAAGGATCATCCAAAGTGGCTGCACCTTTCACATTCCCACCAGGTTCTCCTTGTCCTCACCAACACTTGGTATTATCTGTCTTTTTTTCTCTTAGCCCTCCTGGTAGGTGCTACTGCTGAGGATGTTTTGATCTCAGGGCCCCTCTGGTATGTTGAGATGGTCTCTTGGTTTCCTGTGTTCCCCTCCAGACTCCAGAAGGACTAAAGCTGCATCTTAAACCCCCTAGTCTCTAGCCTTCGGTGTTTATTGGGTTGAATCAAGTGCTGCTAAATGCTTACTTTGACATCATTTACATATACAGCCAACGTTTGACACCCCTAGCTGTAAGTCAGGTTCTGTGCTAAAGACTGGTGTATTACACACAAAGGGATGAAGTATGGCTCTCGTCTTCAAATAAATAAATAGGTTGGACTAGTGCGGCATAGAGAAGAAAATGTAGGTGAAGACAGTAAAATGCAATGACCAAATAATTAAGAGGCACATATCCCCAAAATGGAAATTTAGTTTTAATTAATTTGGCAAGCCCAAAAATAAGAGATCCATTTCCTTGGTTATGGCCATTGTATTGGGTAGTGAGACAATGGAGTGCACTCTTAGAACTTGTGAAAGCTCATCTCTTACGGAGATGAGAAGAGAGCCTTCTAGATGCCGAGCCCCTCTGTCCGACTGCTGGGCTGCCGCCGCGTGGCAAGGAACACTTCCTCAATTGCTGTGTCCCTCTGTGGCCCCACCCAGGTGAGCACCCAGCCACACCTCACACAAACACAGGTGCCGAATGCCCTCTCCTAACATCGGAGCCCCCGGCTAGACCAGGACCTCATGCAGGTCTTCTCAGGCCAAGGTCCATGGTCGGAGAAAGCTGTACTCAAGAACAATGCCTTCACTGCCTGGTTAGGAACTGGTAGGTGGCTCCCAGAGGACATCCGGGTCTTCCCCTCTGGGCCTTTTCCTATCCAGCTCCCTTACCTGGGATGCCTGTTCTAACAGCCTTTAGGAGTTAGCAGTTAAGTCACCTGCTGCCTTTGCAGCTCCTCCCTAGGAAGTCCGGCTCTCCTCTCCACTGCACCCATTAGGGGACCGTTTGCGGGCCCTTCTCAGCTCCGTGCCGTGTGTTATCACTGGGTACTGGTCTCCACCTCCTCACTGGACCACGGACTTCTCAAAGTCAGGGACCAGGTCAGGGTGCTTGGTACTTAAGAGGTGTTTGATAAATCCTCATAAAATGGAAGCTATCCTGCTGACTGAGAGTCGAGGGTGTAGTTGGGCCGGGAGTGACGCATTTGTTGAGGCCCTTGTCTGAGCAGATGGCAACGTTATTTTCCCCAGTCTTCACTTCCTCCCCTCCTACCTCTTGATTTTCCCATACTTTGTATTCAGGATGTTGATATACAGGTAAACATACATATGTGGACAAACCTGTATATGTGTTCCAGTTTTCCAGAACTTTCCAGGAAATCTAGTGAAGGTAGATGTCAAAATACCTTTCATCAGGCCGTGTGGGGAAGGTCTCCAGACAGCACTGGTTTGTGGTTCACAACCGTGACCTTCTGATTCATTGCTGACTCAAATCCTTCTCAGTTTGATTTTTTCTGCTCAGAACCCAAATCTGGCATAATGGATTTAACGGCGCTGCCCTTTGGCTGTCACAGAGCTGACGTCTTCGCCCTTCTGCTTTCCAGGATCAGTACAAGTTCTGCTACGAGGTGGCTCTGGAATACTTGAATTCTGGCTGATGGCACAGAGAGCTCTGGACAGCACCCCTTTCATCCCACAAAGCCAAGACGTTCCGTGGGATCTGTGTCGATGAGATGAAGACTTCTCAATATGCTTATTTTGCTTTGCATAATTGGCTCTTTTTAAGAGCCCAGGAAAGCGTTTCTAAAACTGCTTTGCACTGCCCAATTCCCAGCAATGCTGCTGCCTGACGGGAAAACACACACACAGCACAGTCATCAGTCACTGTCCTTCTAGGCGTCAGCTTGTTAGAGCAGCGGAGACATCTGGTCAACTGAAGAGCACAATTATATTCTTATGAAGGAATTTGTACCTTTGGGGTATTATTTTGTGACCCGTGAACCTTTGTTATTGTTACAGCTGAGTGTACATTTTTGTTTTGTGGAGAATGCTTCCTGGCATAATGATAATATATTATTTTAGTTAATATTTGTATTTTAACATGTTGCATAATGTAAGTTTATGTACCTTTCCAAGACTAACAGATAAACGTATTATGAACAAAGATATGCTGTATGAGTTGTTGTTTCTATCAGATTTGTATTGTTTCCAAAGGAAAAGCTTGGGAAGAAGTCAGCTCAAAAATGCAAAGCTCGACGATCAGATTCAGAGATCCAAAGCTTTTCCCTTTGTTTATATTGTAAATATTTTTGATTTCATCAAATTATTTATTCATTAAAAGAAATTTTTGTGAAGCACAGTGAGTGACAATCATTTTTATGAACCGCAGGAAATGACTGATTGTATGATGTGACCTTGTGTGAATTCTTTCTCAATAAATACAGACCCGTGATCAGTCTTGCTGTGTTCCTGGTGTCCAAGCACCCCGGTGATGGGGGCAGCTCCGGTCGCCACAGGCCCCTGGCAGACAGCTGCTGGCCTGGAGAAGATAGGGTTGGGATTTTTGAGAGAGAAAGTCTGTCAGTGAGAAATCCTGGCCCATCCTGAGAGCCTCCCCGGGGCTGGGGAAGCCCAAGCCCCAGAGCCGCCTGGCCCCTAACCTGGTGGACATCCTGTTTCAGAGTCCACTGGGCCGATGCCAGGGCCCGGCTTCCTGACCAGAACAACCTATTCCCTTCTTTGTTTCACCTCAGTCGGCAGAGGTAACCTCTGTCCTCTCCAGGTCTCATTCAAACCTGAAACTTGCTGAGAGAACACTTTTTGAAGGGTGAAAGGATCAGAGTGCATTGGAGCAGGACGCAAAGTGGAACAAGAGAGTCCTTGCCAGAGGGAAAGATGGCGCCCCTCACGGGCTCTGCCTGACCGCGAGGAAGAGACTAGGCCGAGCACTTACAGCGTCGGTTCAACTGAGTTGAGGGCTATGTTAAATGATTTCCAACAGACGATGGGGATGAGCTTTTACCAAACACCCAGCCCAGTGTCCGAAACTCTGCGGGGTGCCTACCCAACAGGCAACAGGCCCTCCCCGTGACAGTAACGGCCATCTTACCGTTGGAGTAACTCAGTTTGGAAGACATTAAATAACTTGTCCAAAGTCACCCCAGCTGGTCGGGCCAGGGGGAGACAGATGGACAGCGGCAGGAGTACTGTCCCCTTGTGACAACACACAGTGAAAGGAAATTCCAGTCCTGCTGAGAGGGGCAGGTGGGACCCACGGCCCAGTCTGGAGAATGGGGAGTCTCGAGGGTGTCCTTTCCTCCCACTCTGGGGACCTTGGTAAGTAAGGACAACAAGAGCAGAGGTTGTGGTTGTCACCTGTGTCTTAGGCCTGCACTGTTTGTTACACTGTGAGGACAGCTGCATGCTACCTGACTGGAGGGACGTCCCAGCCCCTGAAGGGGATGGGAGGCCGTACACGCGGGGAGAGCTGGCCAGCGCTGAGCCCAGGGTCTGGACGAAATGCCTCACTGCTGGGATGCTCCTACACCTTGTCCTCTCACCATCCCCAAGCAATTCTCTTCGATAAACTCCTAAGATGTAAAAAAACTGGTCTTCAGGTACTCTTCAGAATAGCTTCCCCAGGACACAGGACTAGGGATGAATACGTGTGGAAAGCTGGACCCGGTGTGTGCCAGCCGGCCTGTGAGAAGAGGGGAAGATGGCGCCCTCTGTTCTCTGCTATGAAGCCACGGCCGGGGTCTCCATCCCCTGAGCCAGGGTGAGAAGCCCCCCTCAGCGCAGCGCAGAAGTGGCCTGAGATTTGTGAGTCTGACAATCCAACTCATTTCCTACTTATCACGGCCCGTCTCATACTGAAGCAATAGTTCTCTCTAGACTTTGGGATCTCTTGGAGTTTATCTTTCTTTCACTTGGTTTCACCTCTTAGCAGAAATAGTGATCGAAGGAAAGGGACATTCTGTGGCTTATTCAGATTTCCCAGGAGGACTTGCAGCATGGTTGTGATTCTCTTTTCTTTCAGTAGGCAGTAAATCTCTGCCCCTTGCCCCGAAAAGAAGCTAACCCCTCGGCTCAGCATTCCTTGTGTTTCTTCTCTCGGTATTCCGAGTCCTCCTCCGTGGTGGCGTCCTCAGCCTCCCAGACACAGCGATGCCTGTGACAGCCAGAAAAACAGGGACTCCTGATGCGCTCTCCCCCCCCCCCAGCTTCCTGACAAGGTCCTGCTCAGGAACTGCTTATTAACAGCACCCTTTGTACGTGCGATGGTGGTTTTGCAAAATGTCTGCTTGGCTTCAGTGAAATTACTTCCCAGATTTTCATTCTCTCTGTTCTTCCAGTTAGCTGAGCCCCAGGGTCATGTTGAGCCAGATGCAGAAGGCAGGAATGAAGCAGCAGCTGGTATGGGTTTTACACTCAGAGGGGTACAGCTGTAGCCACACCTGCTGCCGCGTGCCAACAGGTGAACCGGCAGGTGATGACGGTGCCCATGAGCCGCCCGCCGGTGCTCTCCGTGCAGTCCTCCCGGCTTCTGCTTGTGCTCCGGATCCAAACTCATACCTGTATCTTTTAAGTTTTGTGAAGACGTCCCAGCTCCAGATACCAAAATCAACACTAGTTATCTAATGTTGATAAACAAATTGTTCCAAAATGAAATACTACATTACCAGCAAGCCCTTACAATCTCATGCAGTTTCTATGGCTCAGAAATTCAGGAGTAGCCCAGCCGGGTGGTTCTGGCTTTAGGGTCACTCATGAAATAACTATCCCAATGTGGGGTCACAGTATTCTGAGATCTTGACGGGGAAGGGACCCCACATCCAAGATGGTTCACTCACATACCCGGCACGTTGGTGCTGGTGGGGGGCCAGAGGCCTCAGTTCCTCTCCATGTTGGCCTCTGCCACTCACCCGTGCTGTGTAAGTGTCCCTGGTCCCTGCAGCATGGCAGCCAGCCCCTCCCAGTGATCCAAGATGGAACAAGGCAGAAACCGATAGTTCTTTTATGACATAGCCTTAGAAGGCATTCTCTGGCATTTCCACAATATCCTACTGGTTACAGAAGTCAGCCATATTTGGTATGGAAGGGGATGCACAAGGACACAGATCCGAGGATGTGAGAATCCATGGAGGCCATCGGAGAGGTTGGCCACCACCTGCCAGCCTGACGTCCCACACCAGCTGTCACCTCTACTTATGCAGGCCGGTTAGCCGGAACATAGTAAGACTTATCCTGGAATGTCTCACCTCTCAATCCAGCTCACTCCTCTCCTGTGTTGTCCTCTCCCTGCTGCTATGCATTTTTATTCTACCAGCTCTGCAGCACACATTGCCTCTGGTCATTTTCACTGTGCTCTAGGGAACATTTAGTCAAGTATAAATAAACGTCCCCCATTGTCTGGATGAATAAGGCTGTCTCCCCCACTGCCAAGGAAATGGCCCCATCCGAACCTCTCCCAGGGAGAGGTAAGTCATTCTTCCACATTTTAAAAACTTCCTCAGTTTCATCAATTGTTCTTCATGCTCGACTGGAGCCAAATGATTGCCACTTCTTATAACTTGTCACCTTGAACGGCCTCCCCTCTGAAATCAAATTCTGAGCCCAGACTCTTCATCTGCTAGGTCCTCTTTACCTTATTTCTGCCGTCCTTGCTCGTTGAATTTGGAAGCCCTCTGTTTCATTCTCAAGGATCACCTGCCCCCTTCTTACCTTCTTTCCCGGTACAACCCAAGCCTCATGATGTGTTGCTTCACCCAGTTTGGCCAACATCCTCACTACTCTTGACTCCTTATAGTCCCTTCATATCTATCCAACGAAAGGTCATATTTAGAGAAACTCATCCAGGACTTTTGAGCCCAGACAAGCTAGAGTAATAAAGGTTGGACTTACACTACTGACCAGCTAAGAAACTGGGGAAAACATACTTTAAAAAATGCTTTCCTTTATTTTTCTCTTAGAGAGAGAGAGAGTCTGACACGGCTCAATCTCATAACTCTGAGATCATGACCCGCCCTGAAATTAAGAGTCAGATACTTCATCACCTGAGCCACCCAGGTATCCCAGAAAAGTGTTTTTCAAGACCCTGGACATCAAGTAGTAAAGGAAACAGAAAACAAAATAAGTAGATGCCAGAATTGAACCAGTTTACAGCCTGGAGAGATTTTCCATACAATGGGTGCAGGGCAAGGGAAGCCAAGTGTAGCCCAGTAGTTTTCCTTTAGAAAAAGACCTCTCTTATTCACGGTGAGAGTTCCAAAAATCAAAGTGGCTAGTTTGCAGGGCAGGGCAGCAGATATGAGAGAGCTATATAAAGAGTTCTGAAGATGAAGATCTTCAGAGTTCCCTCATTGAGTTTTCCATTAAGTACTGATCTATATAAACATTAATAAGAAGATTATCTGAGGTCAAAGAAAGAACAACCTAAAAACATTAGAGGGAACAACAGTCAGAGTTACTCATAGCCAGATGAGCCTGTTCCCACTGGATAGAGAACCCAGAGAGATTTTGCCTCAATGAATGGGGCAAAATTATCTCTAGACTAAACAAAGTTTTAGTCCTGCCTAGCAAAGCAATAATTGAAAGGATCAAACTGTTTCCAAATAACTTAATTGCATTGCAGAACCAAGCTCAAGAATATTTATTGGGATACAAAAATATCCAGAGTCTGAGAAAGTAGAATTAACAGTGTGTGGCAAACAATCCAAATTACCAGGAACACAAAGAAGCAGGAAAACATGACATATAAAAAAGAAAAGAAAAGAAAGATCAGTCAAAACTGACCCAAAAATAACATGGATGATAGAAATAGTAGACTAGTACATTAAAGCCATTATTTTGTAATATTATTCCAGATTATCGAGAAACTAGAGAAAAGACTTAAGGTATCTAAGTGAAACATGAAAGATGTAAGAAAGACACAAACAACTTCAAGAGATGAAAACTACAAAGCCTGGTATTAAAAAAAATACATTAGTGGGATTAATAACAGATTAGAATGTAGAAGAAGAAATTAGTGAACTTGAAGACATCAATAGAAACCATTCAAAATAAAATACAGAGAGAAAAGATTGAACAAAAATGAGCAGAGCCTCAATGAACTATTGAAGTCTCCCCTAGAGTGGGGGAAAGAGGGACAGAAAAAATATTTGAAGAAATAAATAGGGGCAAAAATTTCCAGACTTGATGGAAATTATAAATGCACAGGTTCAAGAAGCTCAATAAACCTCAAGCACCAAAAAAAATAAGGAAAACAACACCAACGTACATCATAATCAAATTGCTAAAAACCAATGACAAAGAGAAAATCTGAAAAGCAGCCAGAGAAAAAAATACATTGCATGCAGAGAAAAGCACAAATTTTGGCAGACTTCTTTTTGGACACAACAAAAGCCAGGAAATAGTAAGGCAACCATTTAAAGTACTGAATGGATTAAAAACTGTCAACCTAGAATTGTATACCCAGTAAAACTATTTACCAAAAAAGGGTAAAATAAAAATGCTTTTTGACAAATGAAAGCTGGAAAAAAATTTATTATCAGAAGGCTCGTGAATCCAAGAAATGAATCAAAGTTCTCAGGTGAAAATCTGCATCTATGAAAAGAAATGAAAAACACTGGAAAGAGTAACTAATGGCTAAATGGAAAAGGCTTTTTGTTCTTATTTAAATATCTTAAAAGGTAATGGACTATTTACATTTTTAAAATTAATAAAATAAGTGTAGGGTGTGGTTTATAACACATAGAGAAAGAAGGTATGACAACAATTGCATAAAGGGAGAGAGGTGAGAAATGGAGGTATACCCCTATAAGAGTCTTCTATAATACATGAAGAATGTCTACCCTCAAGAACCTTAAAGGTAAACAGTAATAAGGAAGTTAAAGATGCTGTAGTGAAGATACCATAAACCCTGAAGCAACCACTAACATCACACAACAAGAGTTATGGCCACTAAACCAACGAAGGAGATAAAAATTGAACCGTAAAAAAGACTCAATTAATACAAAAGAAGGCAGAATAAGACAAAAAATGAAACATAGAACAGATGGGACAAATAGAAAACAAAGAGCAAGATGGTAGATTTAAACTAGACTATATCAATAATCCCATTAAAATGTAAATGGGCCACATACCCCAATTAAAAGTCAAAGATTGTCACAGATTGGATAAGAAAGCAAGACCCAACTATATGCTGCCTATAAGAAACTCACTTTGAACATAAACAAATAAAGAAACCTATCCATCTGCTTCCTATAATACACCCAAGCTACTAAAGCTGGTAAGAAGAAAATCACACAAATGGGCATATTATTGCTGCTGTAAATTCTTGAGATCTGTCTTTTCCTTCTAAGTCTCCATGGCAAATAGTTCAAGACCTTCTGCACTCAAGCTACCTACAGGGCAACAATGGCTCTATAACCTAATTCACAGGAAAACTAAATGGTCCACTCTCACAGACATACATGTATTCATTTCCATGTCCATTATCACTTCCTTTTTACCAAATTCAGAGAAAGAATCCTTCAGGAGACAGGTCCTGAGGACAGGAGCCATCAGTGAAGCCCCAGGCATGGGACTGTATGAGGGTTGGATCGGGAGGTTCCCTTCCTCTCTGTTCTGGGAGCTTCTGCTCACTGCCTCCTGACCAGCTAAGAAACTGGGGAAAACACACTTTAAAAAAATGCTTTCCTTTATTTTTCTGGCAGACCCCTTGCCCCTCTGGGTGCTTCATCAAGAAAGCTGAGTGTGTCAGACTACCTCCTAAGTATCTCTCCGGTCCGTCCTCTTCCCTACCTCCACCCAAACCACTCTCCCAAGCACCACTAATCCGGCATCCACAGTGACCTGCAAGCTCCTCTTTTATGGTTGATCATGGCCTCCTGAGCCACTCACTAGGCTTCATCCAGAGGATCTTCTAGAAAGCCAAAGTGATTCCGTCACACCCACTCTTCCCTGCCCACCCCTTGCATGTATTCAAGGCAAAGCCCTGGCTCTTCGATCTGCCTCATGTGACCTGGTCACCTGGTTCCCCACAGCCTCCCTGGTCTGCTGGGCCACCATCCTCTTTCACATCCTCCCACCTCTCACGTCAAAGCTCTCACACACGCTGTTCCCTCAGCCTTGAAATCCACTCCACCCTGTGACTCCTCTCCTGGGCCCACCCTTCAATTTCAGTTTTGTTTTAAGTGTCCCTCCCTCCATGGAGCAGGATGACTGTAAGCTTAAGAGATGCATGAAGCTTTGCCCTATTTTTCAGATCAACTTATATCTGACTCCAGCCCCCATCATGCCAGACTAGAAGGAAATTAGATCTCAATCTTTCTTGAGGCTTTTATGCCACCCACTCCCCCAAAATTGTGCAAAATCTCCAGTCTTATAGAGTTGGAAGCCTCCCACCAAAGACCCCCAGGATGGGCAGGAAGACCTCGTCCAGCCCATGTGATCATCAGGCCGTGTCCACCTGCCTGAACCCGGGCTGAGCAGCCAGGCTCCAAGGGTCCGGTCTCTGGGAGCATCACGCAGCCAGCCCCTCTGGGGTCTTGCCACTGCCTTGGGTTGCAAGAACCCACAGCTCTCTCTCCCCACCTGGTCCTGAGACATCACTTCTCTCCACGGCGGTTCGCCCAGTCCCTCTGCACCCCACCCCCCACCTCACTCCCAGGACCCCCGTAACAACTGCTTCAATAGGAAGGTCTCACAGGCAACTTCTGCTCTTCTCCTACCTACATGAATCTCCCGTGGTGAGGGACCTCAGTCCCTCCCATCATGGGAAAGGGAAATGGGAACCAACTGGAAGGAAACCCCTACCTAATCCTTTGTAAGAGGTTTTACGAAAAGATACCCTGCTTCATTGCAGAAAGCCTTCCCTGGCCCTGCAGACGACATTGCCCCATGTCTTAAGACCTTACCTTCTCCTTCATAACCCTCCATGCACCCTCTCTCTACCCATTTGATGTCTGTATCACCCACCAGACAGGAGCTCCAGGGGCAGGAAGCCTGACCCGGGGCCGCCATATCATGTTTGTTGAGACTGGCAGAATCAGCAAAGAAATAATCCCCGCCCTTTGAAATGCACAGGCAAATCCTGCATACTTGGAGATGCTGTCCTGGATCATCTGAACTGAAACATCACCCCCCCCCCAAATATTTGCTCTTACTTGAGAAACTGCTAGAAAGCCCGGCTCAGGGGTACTACAAGGAAAGGAAGCGGTATTGATCTCGGTCCTGACAGAAGGGGGAGAATCGTAAGCAGAAAGAAGTGTGCGTGTTCCGAAGGAATAGAAGTTAAAACGCAGGCAATTAGCACACAACGCGTCGTTTTCAGGCTGCTTCTGTTCCAGCTAATGGCATTTAAATGATTCAGCACATCTCAGCTCCACATGACGAGCTCGGCCGGGAAATCGGACACATGCGGGGACATCTGCACACGTTCCCCGTTTGGAATAACAGCCCCAGCTTCGTCCCGGGCTCTCGCGCTGAGGGGAGCTGCGACGGTTTTACAAATCGGTCCACAGATCCTCTAAGAGCCTCTCCACAGCAGGTGGCACCTTTTATTTTCAGTGTGTGTGACTTCCTGGACGAGGTCCTGAAAAGATAGTTGGGGTCCTCTCCCCTCACAGGCCACCCACCGATGGCCCCAGCAAAGGCCCACAGCCGGCAGCCAGTGAGGGACCCAGTCCTCAGGCAACACTCTCCGGACTCGGTGAGAAGAGGACTTTCCTGCCCCAGGTAAGCCTTCAAATGACCGCACCCCAGCCTACGCCTCATGAGAGACACTGTGGAAACACCCACCTAAGCAGCCCCCAGATTCCTGAGCTTTGGAAACTCTGTAAGTTTAATAAATATTTGTTATTTTTAGCTTAGGCTTTGAAAGATAATTCAATATCTCTGCCCTGGGTTCCATTCCAGTACCTAATAGGAGCTTCCAGAAAGAAGTGTGTCTAATCTAGAAATGTACAGGTGTAGGTCCATGTTCTTTATTATACCTTAGGTTCTAGAACCTTCTACTCAGATATTCTATCCCAAAGTATAACACGAAGACCACAGATGGCTTATAAGATGACTGTAGCTGGTACAAAGATGAACATTTATTTTTATAACATTTCTTTATTTATTATACTATGTATTAGAAAAGTACTGGTTTTCCATTTTCAGTGCTGATAGATTTCTTAGTGTCTGAGGGGCATTTGTGCATGGAGAGGAATATTCACTACTAATTGTAACTCAGGCAATGTCCCAACTATTAATCTTAGGAGTTCATTAGACAATTAACATTCTTTTAGATATTAAACAACCAACATTGCCCTAAATATTTACAATTACTTACCAGTAATAAATAAAAAATAATAGATTTAGCAAAATAAATGTCCCCAATCAACAAAAAAAACCTAGATTACAAACCTAACCCAGGACTTTTAGATATTTAATTAAAATCTTGCAACTAACGTATTAATTCCCTTCAATATTCTGAGACTCTTTAAATGCAAAACGGTCACCCCAGAAATGTAAAACTAGAAAATTGATTAATGCCCTTACACCAAAAGAGGTTACAATGATAATGGCACCATGGCTTTCATTTGTTCCTACCCTTGCACATTCCCAACATTACATGCTTTATACTGTCGTAGGATTTCGATAGCTCTACCAGTCCCATAACTGATATTTTTTTAAAGAGAGAGATCACAGATAGACAGAGAGGCAGGCAGAGAAAGAGGGGAAAGCAGGCTCCCCGCTGAGCAGAGAGCCCGATGCCGGACTTGATCCCAGGACCCTGAGATCATGACCTGAGCTGAAGGCAGAGGCTTAACCCTCTGAGCCACCCAGGTGCCGCCCATAGCTGATATTTTACACCTTCCTAGGATTCTAGAAATTTACCAGACTCCAGAGTAAGGGAATACTGCTTTGATGCCACTGGGACATGACAGGCCTTGTGCTGACAACTTACTGATTGTCGATCAGGACATGGTTGCACAGCCCAAGTGTGTTCAAACCTGAGCCACTGGTCATCGGGGTGAGTTTCTTTTGATTGCCAAGAAGCGGCATGTGTTATATCTTGGGACGCCTCACTTCCTACCTTCCTTAACGACGTTGACTCTGAGACTCGAAGTCTTTTCCGGTAATGAACTGGTCTCTAGGTCTTGTATGTGGCATTTACTTATAGTCCAATAAATAAGATTTGTTGGTCAGGCCTATCTCCATAATGAGAAGCTTAAAGACATGTATCTCGCTATAATTAGTGACATTATCCAGAGTTTTGTTGAAAAAAAAAAGGAGTAAGTCTGGGGCTTGCTTTTCTTCTTTTAAGGGCATGTGGCTAATTTGTTATCTAGGAACTCATGCTTGGGATATTCTTGAGTTGGCTACTGCGTGGGATCATGAACGCTGGCCAATGGCTACTTCACTTTCCATTTGCTCTCCTGTTCATGGCACAGTTCCAGCGTATACTGGGATTATTTTAGCGACTAAAATAGGAGTTTCAAGTCACTCCTTCCTGCCTGCACTGGTCCAACTCAACAGCTGAGAAGAACACGTGACTTCCGCAGCTAGCAGAGATAACGCTTTCCATTATTAAAACAACAAGGCTGGGCGCCTGGGTGGCTCAGTGGGTTAAAGTCTCTGCCTTCGGCTCAGGTCATGATGCCAGGGTCCTGGAATCAAGGCCCATGTCAGGCTCTCTGCTCAGCAGGGATCCTGCTTCCTCCTCTCTCTCTGCCTGCCTCTCTGCCTACTTGTGATCTCTCTCTCTCTGTCAAATAAATAAATAAAATCTTTAAAAAAAAATAACAAGGCTGAGGTCTTTTCAATTAAACCACCCTTTCTTGAAATAGCTCCATTTTTTTATTTTATATTACCTATCCTGCTGTTTTTTTATTATTGCAACAAAGCATAGATTCAACCCTCAGTTTAGTTTTTTTCTTTTAATTAGAGATAAGTGTCAGAAACCAAAATGTGGGCTCCACAAGTGTGGATGAGTTGCCACTGTTGGAAGAAATGCTATTTCTTGTCGATGTTGCTGGGACTTCTTTCATTCCAAAATAACTGTCGATGGTATTTCTTTGAAGTCTGTGTATTCCCATTGTTCCAAATTTAGTGCTTTGTCATATTACCTGATCTAATAACAGGATTCCATCAATCACCAAGACTTTGTCTCCAGGATGGATGTACTACAAGATTATGTGGCTTCCTTTTAAAATCTACTTAACATTAAAAAGTGAGCCAACTAGGGGCATCTGGGTGGCTCAGTTGGTTGAGTGACAGCCTTCAGCTCAGGTCATGATCCCGGAGACCCGGGATCGAGCCCCACATTGGGCTCCCTGCTCGGCAGGAAGCTTGCTTCTCCCTCTCTCACTCCCCCTGCTTGTGTTCCCTCTCTGGCTGTGTTTCTCTCTGTCAAATAAATAAAAATCTTTAAAAAAAAAAAAGTGAGACAACTAAACAAAGACATGGTAAATAACATCACTGGGATGCAACATAGACCCTGAATGTGAACTGTGAATGAGTGAATCTCTGAGCTTGCCTGCTGCTCTGTCCACATGGGGGCCTCCATGCCCCAGCACGCTGGATGAGGTTCCTGGGCCTGCCCCAGAGCAGCACCATAGACTGGAAGGCCTCAAACGACAGAAATGTCTTGTCTTAGTTCTAGAAGCTGGAAGTATGAAATCAAGGTGTTGGCAGGGCCATGTTCCCTCTGAAACCTTTAAGGAAGGATTCCTCCTTGTTTCCGTGGCTTTTAATTACAGCGGTCCGTCTGTCACCACATGGCCATCTCCTCAAGTGTGTTGGTGTGTCTCTCTCTTCTTACAAGGTCATGGCTCAGATTAAGGGTTATCTTACTCCAATAGGACTTCATCCTAACTAAGTCCATCTAAAATAGCCCTACTTCCAAATAAGTTCACACTCACAGGTCCTAGGGGTCATGACTTCAACATCTCTTTTGGAGGGGACACGGGTCAACCCATAACAACGGGCCTGTCAGGAAGCATAGCTCAGCTGTGGCCTGAGGAACATTCTAGCCTGGCCTTCTGCTCCAGGAGATCAAGAGCAGAGGCTGGGAGTCAGAGGCTGGAGACAGTGGCGCTTCAAAGGGCAGATGGCCCCACTGGGGCCCGAGACTCACCAGACAGACCTCAAACTCACTCCTTCAACACTATAGACCCTCAACCAGAAGGGCTGATCAGAATTACGGATGGTAGGGGAGAGGCAGTTTGGCAGAAGGGAGAATGATCTTACTGATAAAGTTTCTTAAGCTGTAAATGGAGGAGACTGGGCTGAATCGGTAGTTCTCCAGTTTCGTTCCAGGGAGTCTCCTTGGGGCCCATGCAGAAGGGTGAGCACCATGTCCCACGGCAGCTCTGCTCTTGTTCCTTTCACCATTTGTACGACTTATGACTCTGCCCAGATCAAGGGTTGGTTTCTTATACATACGGTTTGTCTCTTCTTTCTGCTGGTGAAATACGTATAACGTAAACTTTCCCATTCTAACCATTTGTAAGTGTACTCGTCAGCCATATTAAGGACACTCTCACTGTGGTGCAACCACCGAGCCCATGGTGGGGGTGGTCAAAACAGGTGGGGGGAGGTCAAAAGAACGAATTTCCACTGATAAATAAGTCATGGGGATGTAAGGTATGGCATGGTGACTATAGTTTACTACATCTTAAGTTTAAAAGTTGCTAGGAGAGGAGATCTTAGGAGTTCTCATAGTAAGAAAAAATTCATAACTGTATGTGGTAATGGATGTTAACTTATAATGGTGATCATTTTGAAATATATACAACAATGTACAATATATGTTGTACACCCTGCGACCAATACAATGTTATATTTCAACTACATTGCAATAAAAAACTTATCTGAATTTACAGAAGTGTAAAAGAAAAAAATCCAACCAAACAAAAAATGCTTAAAAGGATAAATTTTGTCATGTACAGTTTTATGTAATAATATGAAACAAAAACGTGTCCTCCTTCCTTTCCAGGTGATGTAAATGCCTCAGGGTAAAGGAGAAGTCTTCCAGCCTGGGGACCCTGCTGGGCTCACTTCCTGCCTCTTACACACCTTGAATCACCCCTCTTGGCCTCTCTGCACTGTCCCCACCCCCCATGACAGTCCCACTCTTGGCCTCTGCAGGGGCTCTAGGATTCTGTGACCTTGAATTTCCTCCCCGAATTTCCTTCCTCCTCCTGAAATCCCATAAATTTTAGGTTTGCCTTTGTAGGATTTCAACTGGGAATCAGAGTGTTTGGGTTTTTTTCTTAGCAGCACTGAACAACAAATTCAGGTGACTGTTAAGAACAAGGATGGGACATTTGCTTGTGGAAACCTCTAGATCCTTTTGACCTGCTCTGGATTGTCCCAGCTCACTACAACCCACAGCGTCCCTGGGGTCCCCTCATGTTGTCTCTCAGTAGGATGTCATCCTTCAGGAAATATTCACACCAAGCAGCCTATGTGTATGTCAGCCCCAAACAGACTAGATAGAAGCTCTTAGGACAAATTCTCCCCATCTGTGGGGACTTCTCTTCCTGAGATGGCTGTCTCTGGCCCTGCCTGGAACTTCTACCCCCCCCCCCACTATGCTGGTGCTGAGCCCGGATCCACTAAATATAAGATGCAGCCTAACAGAATCATTTCAATATGATTGGATAATTGTGTGCAAGTGGGGTGGGGCCACTTACCCATTTGGCCCTTTCACCCTTTCCTATAATAGAAACCATACAGCTGCCTCAATCCTATCTTTTTTAAAAATATTTTATTTATATATTTGAGAGAGAGAGAGACAGAGCACACACGGCGCATGCCCGAGAGTAGAGCGGGAGGGAGAAGCAGAATCCCCACTGAGCAGGGAGCCCGATGCGGGACTCGATCTCAGGACCCTGGGATCATGACCTGAGCCAAAGGCAGATGCTTAACTGACTGAGCCAATCCAGGCATCCCCCGCCTCCATCCTGCAGAGTTGTAAGAATCTGATGTACCATATAAGTCACGGGTCATCTTAGAAACCCAATGTCATTAGATGTTTGCTGAGTGTATTTATAAAAAGAACAAGACAACATTCCACTTTGCTTTCTCATCTCCTAAGAGAGCAGAGACTGTTTCAGAGCCCCCGATACCCCATATCAGATGGAAAAGAAACTAAACTTGCCACCACCCCCCGAAGGGCAGCCTGACCAACCACTTCTTAGCCTCCATTCCCTCATCTGTGTGAAGGCAGGGTCTTCCCTCTTCTTCCCGCAAGGACGTGGCATGGAACAAAATGAAATAGGAAAGCGTGGTCAACATTAAAAGACCCCCCCATGAATGAAAACCACAGCTGATATGGGCATCAGACATAAGTTTCCATCCAAAGATTTGCACCAGATAAAAGAAAAGTTGTAGTACATAAAATGGTCATTAATGGAACTAACGATGATGGGCAGGCCTGGGAAGAGAGGGCTCTTCACTGCGGCATCGGGGCAGCAAGGCGGCATGGACTCTCGGCTCGTCCAACTGTTTCCATGAAGGAGATGGGCCCCCAGGCCTGGAGCTCGACGAGCAGCCGGCTGGGCCCATAAGCAGAGAGAACGCCACAACTAGGCCACAGATGTGCTGCCTGGCATCTGCAGACGCTTTCTCTTGGTTCATTAAAGCAACATTAAGATGCCCCTTTATCCCTCTGTGTTCATACAAATAATAGGATGAAAATGTAATTACCATAGCAACTTAATTAAGAACAGCTCGGAAAGTTGGCCCCTTGCTCCTGGTGTACAAAACCCTGGATTTGGAGCCCTCGTTCGGCACCAGCTCTGCGGCAGACAGCGCCTTCATTCCCTAAAAGTGCCCCCAGGAAGCTGGTTTTATCAGCCACGTTTTGCAGGTACAGAAACTGACCCTGCGGCTTCCCTGAGGTTGCAGCAGCGCCTCGGAGCCTTGTCAGGATTGGAACTCGGGCCAACTGTACCCATGTGTCCCCTGGGGCCTCTCTGGCCGGCCTGGGCTCTCGAGCCAGCCTCCTAGGTTCAAATCATGGCCATTTGGTTCTCTGGCTGTTGGGTCTTGGGCAGTTAAATGTCTCTATCTTATTTCCACATCTGGACAACTCAATTGGCCGCTTCTTGGCAACGGGCACGGTTTGAGAAGATCCGTGGGTTCTTTGCTTCCCTTCCTTTCCCCCCTTATTGAAAATGAATCCGCTGTCTTGCCCCCAGTCTGGCCTTGGCCGTCTTACCCCACAGAGGCGTCTCTTTTCACTCGCTCCCACGGGGTCACAGTGGATTTGCAGCTAATTCAGAAGATGAAGAAAAAGGCAGCCCAGATCAGGGACCCCGTGCGCACGGGACAAGTGCCAGGGAAAGACAGCTTTCCCCGCAGCCTCAGCCGAACAGCAGCCTCGGAAAGCAGACCAGATTGCAAAAGCTGCCTCGGAGCGCTGGAGCTAGGGGCCTGGAAGACCCATGCCGGTAAGGCAGCCCCCGAAGCGCCCCGAGCAGGAGTCGGGTCAGAGCCTGCTCTGGGCTTCTTCCGGCCAGCTCAGACCCTGGCGTGCACGCTAGGCCGAGGGGTTCCACGTGCTCCGGTGTCTCCGACTTCTCCAGAGTCCCCTGGCCACCTGGAAGGAGTCAATAAACTGGCAGATGGGGCACTCTGACACTCAGCTTTGCCGTCTCCGATCAGAGCGAGACAGCAAGAGGAGCGCCGCCCTGGGACCTGGAAGGCTGATTGGCAGCTTCACTGCCTGCCCCTGACGGGCCCCAGTTTTCCTACTCCTCGCTCCTGTCTGAACTTGGTCTTGCCAGGAATGCTGGGCGGGCAGTCTCTCCCCTGACTGGTCTCTCCAGGCTGAGCTAATGCACCCGAGGGCGCTCCTGCTCCCTGGAGGAAACCCCGGGGATAGCAGGTTGCACCCGTTACCTGGCAGGGACATCTGGGCTTTCCTGGGGGGGTCCACCGCAGCCTGGCGAGAGAATGTAGGACTCAGGGCTACGTGATGGCTGCCGCATCCTTCCAGGGCCGTCAGATTCCAGATCATCAAACCCAACAGCTCCTCACTGGTTGGCAAAGAGAAGGAGCTAATGCGGCCTTCTCCCAGCCGAAGAGAAGGTTTCCTGGGGCTGGAAACCTGTTGTATCTGGGTTTTTGTACCCCATCTGGCTGTCCCTCCCTGACCGGAGGCAGAACACTGGGGTCCCGCTCACCCGCTGCTTTAACGAGGGAGGGCCCCCGCCCACCTGAGTCTCCCTGTCTTCCTGATGCTATCCCAGCATCTCCATCTATTTGCTAAAACACCAATTTATCGGATATTACCCTCATTTGAAATTATATACATCCATTTAAACATAACTCACCTTCTCTTTCCAATCCCATTAGGTTATAAAAGCATTAGCAAATTGTCACACGTTTAAATGACCGTGTAATAGGTATTGGTTTTAATTGTCAGTACTTAAGTGGCCATTATAACAAAGTGTTGTGCTTCATAAGTCAGGTAAGCCCCTCACTCTCCAGTGAAAACCACTTGGTACGTGGCCGCCGAAAAGCTTAGCCCCTGCTTCGTAACCTACTGGTAACCCAGACATAGGGCAATGGCATTTTGACATTGGCCGCAAGAGCCTTTTTATTTCTTTTCATTATTTTTATTGTGGTAGAATATATATAATATAAAATTTATCATTTTAAGCATTTTAAACTCATTTCAGTGACACCAAGTACATTCACATTATATGCAATCATCACCAACATCCACCTTTGGAATTTTTCATCCCAAATCGAAAGCCTGCACCCATGACCCAGTGACTCCCCTATGTCCCTCCCCTCAGCCCCTGGCAACCGCTACTCCGCTTTCCATCTCTGTGGCTTTGAGTCTTGGTGACTCGCGGAAGTAGAATCATACAGACTTTGTCCTTTGTGACTGGCTTGTCCCACTCAGCAAATATCGTCACGCTTCTTCATCCGTGTGGGAGCCTGTCACAATATCCTGAAGGCCGACTCACATCCTCTTGTAGGCATAGACCACATTTTGTTTATCCATTCATGTGTTGATGGACACTGGGCTGTTTCCACCTTCTAGCTTATTGTAAATAATGCTGGCATAGGCCTCAAGGGTCTTAGTTTTATGCCCCAGGCCTGGGTTTCCTTTTTCGTCCTCACGCACCTGTGGTTTCTGCTCCCGTGTTCACCGGACTCCATCACGGCCCCTCCATAAACTTTGTTAAACTGCCGAAGCAACATGAGTTCCAACACCAGTGTCAGAGATCAGATACCGAAGTTCAGTGAGCCTTCCTCTATACAAAAGAGTTCTTAACTGTTTGCCCAGGGGGGAGGGGGCACCAACCCATTTGAGAATCTAAAAAATTTTTTAACATTTTATTTATTTATTTGAGAGAGAGAAAGGAAGTACACATAAGCCAGGGGAGCAGGAGAAGGAGAAGCAGACTCCCGGCTGAGTCAGGAGGCTGATGTGGGGCTTGATCCCAGGACCCAAGGATCATGACCTGAGCCAAAAGGAGACCCTTAACCAACTGAGCCACCCAGGCCCCTGGAAAATCTAAAAAATTTTGAACTCTCTCCCATTCAAAAATAACACACACACTCGAACAAACATTACATTTTTCATGTCCATAGACACCCTGAAGTCCATCCTTAGACCATAGGTTTATTTCTACTATAATTAATTTCTTCCCCAAAAAAGTTATAAATCAATGATTTATATGGCTGAAATTCTGAGTAAAGCAAATAATCCCTTCTGGCTTGACAATTCCATACAGCTGAATGTCTGCCTTTGGAACTTCCCTAACATGGAACACCAGAGCAAAAAGAGACCTGGGGATTTACAATGTGTCTCCAAAGGACCTGGGATGTTAGAAAAGAGCACATGGTTGGTTCCCACTCCAGACACGGAGATCAGTGACAGCAGGCACGGAGAAGGGAGCTCTTGAGAAGAAAGCTTGCCCCTCACACATTTGAACTGGAGTCTTTTCCCATGCCTGCCTCTCCCCTTCTGATCACTGGCGGCTTTGGCCACAGGGTCCTATGTTGACCCCTCACATAAGCACAAGCATTTTCCCACTTTCCCAGGGAATTAGCCAAGGAGTCATACCCAAGTTTCCAATGTAACTGCTCCCCAAGTTTCCATGCCCCAGAAGAGGCTGCAGCAGGCGTGGAACACAACTCCCCCTAAGAGCAGAGCCAGTGGAATGGACCAAGGTTGCAGGTAATTCCCAGCAGGGGCTGCAAGGGTGCTGAGACCAGCCAGTATCTGACCTGGGGTGGGGGGCTGGTTCCCTACAAATCTGCCACCTCTGAGCAGGAAATACAAGGTCTGCAGTGATTTGCACATGTAAAATGGGTCCTCACACCTGGAGGCAGAGCCAAGGGTGTGTGTGTGTGTGTGTGTGTGTGTGTGTGTGTGTGTGTGTGTGTGTTGAGGGGCAGTGAAGTAGAAACAGGACCACACAGATGTCTTGTGTCTGGTCCCCCACGGAGGGCAGGGCTACAAAACAAAACTTAAGACCTCTTGTTTTGGAACCTTGGTGGCCCTCTTCCAGGTACTGCACAGAGCAAGTGACAGGGACAATCCCCCTTTTCCCTTGGCCAGGAATCCTTGGGGGGGGGGGCACAGCTTCATGCACCTTTCGACGTTTTGTGGTTTGGTAGAAATTGGCCACAGTATTGGGGCAGGGATGAAACCAGCTCTTGGGGACCCGTGCAGGCAGCAGGGAGAGCCCTGATGGAGGCCACTCTCCCCTTTTCCCAGAAACCTCAGAACCACATGGTCAACTGATCAGAACCATCATGGCACACAGAAGTCCCCTGGGGAGCTTCTAAACCATTCTGATGCGGGACCCCCCTAATTATGTATCCATTTAAAAGAATCTCTGGATGTATGGCCTGCGCATGGGTCATTTTTCAAGTCCCCAGGTGATTACAGTGTGGTGCCTGGACCCACCAACAGCCCTTCCGCTCTCATGTCTATGCGTCGCTCCCCGCCTCCAGTTATGTGTGCTTACATGACTGTCATACCGAGTGACTCTAAGATGCACATTGTAGGATTCAGATAGGGACGTTTCTCACAACGCTGTCAGGCAAGTGACAGGCATGGCAACCGCCATCCTGTGGTCGTCACTTTGAGTTATTGGCGTTATGGGTACTACACCCAGTGAGTTTAATTGCCATTTTAAAATATTCTCAAAAATATTATACTAGGATTTGACCTTGAAATGAGAAAAATACCGCGTCTGTGATGAGCATGGGCACAGAGCAGTGGGGTGCGAATTTGATGTTAGCAAAGCAAATAGTTCCCGTTGCAATTTCATGTTTTCTTGTAAGGCAACAGCCAAGTCACTTAACAAAGGAAGGCACTCTCAAAGGGCGATACGTGAGAAAGAACTGCCTAGCCCCATTACAAAGGCAGTGGCAGGCCAGGAAATCAGCAAAGCCTGGGAAGATCTTTATAGGAAGTGTTACTCTTTCCTACCCTGATGGCCCAGCCACCATGGGAAACAGGTCCGTGCCCTGAACCCAGGTAGTTGGATGTTGATGCTGAATGGGGAGACGTTGTAGAAATCCCTAACCGAGCTATTTCACTGCTCTAATTTTATGTAAGCACAAGAGTGACATATGATCAAAATCATGTCTGTGAAGTCCAAACAAGCTCTTTGAATAAATATAAAGAAAAATTTGCAGTGCTAAGAA
The DNA here is from genome assembly GCA_004023965.1 of Spilogale gracilis. NCBI lineage: Eukaryota > Metazoa > Chordata > Mammalia > Carnivora > Mephitidae > Spilogale > Spilogale gracilis. The sequence goes on from PITA01005410.1 coordinate 106,573, forward strand.
AGTATGTCAGAGGTTTTGGCACTTTTTCTTATTCAGTGATCCACAGTGAGATACCACCTCAAACCAGTCAGAATGGCTAAAATTAACCAGCCAGGAAATGGCAGGTGTTGGCTAGGATGGGGAAAAGGAGAAGCCTCCTCCACTGTTGGTGGGAATGCCAGCTGGTGCAGCCACTCTGGGAAACAGTATGGAGGCTTCTCAAAAAGTTGAAAATAGGGGCGCCTGGGTGGCTCAGTCGTTAAGACTCTGCCTTCGGCTCAGGTCATGATCCTGGACACCCGCGACCGAGACCCACATCGGGCTCCCTGCTCGGCAGGAAGCCTGCTTCTCCCTCTCTCATTCCCACTGCTTGTGTTCCCTCTCTGGCTGTGTTTCTCTCTGTCAGATAAATAAAATCTTAAAAAAAAAAAGTTGAAAATAGAGCTACCCTATGACCCTGCAATCGCACTACTAGGTATTTACCCTAAAGATACAAATGTAGTGACCCAAAGGGACACATGCACCCCAATGTTTATAGCAGCAATGTCCACAATAGCCAAACTATGGAAAGAACCTAGATGTCCATCAACAGAGGAATGGATAAAGAAGAGGTGGTATATACATACAATGGAATACTATGCGGCCATCAAAAAAACCTAAAATCTTGCCATTTGCAATGACGTGGGTGGAACTAGAGAGTGTTATGCTAAGTGAAATAAGTCAATCAGAGAAAGACAATTATCATATAATCTTTCTGATAATGAGGAATTTGAGAGGCAGGGCAGTTGGATGGGAGGGATAATGAAACAAGATGGGATGGAGTGGGAGAGAAATCGTAAAACACTCAGTCTCAGGAAAGAAACTGAGGATTGCTGGAGGGGGTGGGGGATAGTGTGGCTGGGGGATGGACATTGGGGAGGGTATGCGCTACGGTGAGTGCTATGAATTGTGTAAGGCTGATGATTCATAGACCTGTACCCCTGAAACAAATACTACATTATATGTTGATTTAAAAAGAGAGAGAAACCGATGGTTTCTTCGTTTCTATGAAACAAGATTTCCTAACACCAGGTATAAAGTCCTAGCCCTCAGACTTGACCTGCCCAGTGCTCAGCCACCTGGACTCCACGTGCGTGGTTCCCCTCAGCATTCCCCAAGCCTGTGGGCTCACAGAGAGGTGCTCCGAAGCTGGCTCCTGCTCTGCGGTCCTGCTCCGCCCGCCCCTGCCCTGCAGGGTCTTCCTGCCCCTCCCCCCGTGGTCACGCCCTAATTCCGCCCCCTGCCGCTGCTTTCTTCAAGTGTCTCTCTCTTTCGGGTCCCTCCAGCCCGTGTCCAGCACACAGCCACGCCCCTAACCGCTGTCTCTAAAACGGGAGACACTAAAACACGGTGACTGGAAGCGTAAGCGGGGGAGTCACTGACGTGGATGCAGTCCCAGCGCTTCCCTGATAAACCGGTAATCTTGTATGTGGTCCTTCACTTGGCCTGTCAGCCTGCGTGTCTTCATCTGTAAGAGAAAAAAACCGATGACCAGGCCACGGTGCTGAGAGGGGGATTAAATGACATCACGTGCACGCCGCAGACCTTTCTCGACAGTTGCGTCCTGGCATCTTTTGTGAATGTGGCAACCAAGGCATCGGGCGCGGGACTTGATTGGCTTAGTCCCCGTCACGGGACCTAGGTTGGTCCAATCAGAGCGAAGCTCAGGACTTGGGCGGTTCGGGGAAGAGATTTTCTTTTATCATGATGGTATGGGTTCTATCAGTCCTGTAACCCTAAGATCAATTGGCTACCAAGGAAGCCGGCCTGAAGAGGAGGCTGACCCTGGAGGTGGCAGGGGGAAGAGCCCAGCTTAGCCACATCTGACCCCTGCACTGTTTCGGTCGGATGAGCCATAAGCCATTGTAAAAGCCATTCCTTTAATTCAAACAAATTCCAAGAGTGTTTTCTGTCATTTGCCACCAAGAACATTCTGATTCGGTCTGGAAAGCACCTAAAAAGTGCTTAATAAATGGTAGCTATGGTTATTAACTGAGAGTTTAAAATAGATCCTGTGAATGAGGGTGAGTCTCCCCCACTGCTTCCCTCTCCCCTGTCCTTGCTCCTAACTTTTGGGGAGCAAGAGCGCTGTACCTCCAAGTGAAGCTTCTGCTCTGTAACCACAAGTGATCCCGTGTGCCTGCTCTGGATTCTACCAGTAAATCATGGCGGCGCGGCTCACCGCCTCCCCTCTGCCACCCAGAACACTGGAAGGCAATGACTCGGGCACATTCTTTTCCTCTGAGACTAGGGTGAGGAAAGAAAGGCTGTGAGTGGAGTCTAGTCCCCATACAAATCTTTCCCACTACTGAAGGTGCACATGTGTCCCACCTCTTCCAGGAAGCCCTCCAGCTTGCTCTGTGAACACCTCTGGCTCCTCTCAACACAGAGCACTCACCATCAGGCAGGTATTTCCACATCTGCCTCTGTGCTGCTGGCACGTCACTAGTGTTGCTGCTTTGGTGTCCACGTGAATGTGCCTTGTGGGGACTCCTTGAACCTGGGAACATGCTGGCCTCATTTTTAATTTCCTGTGGAGACTATAGGTAGGATATTTAGCGCATAACCCGTGCCCCATCTCTTGGATAATTGATTGTGAGTTTCATTAAATGAGCCTCTTTCTTTACTGTCCACACTGGATATATAGATATATTAGATAAACAACTAATATCTGCTCTGTAGATCTACCAATATTACTATATGGCTTTCCAGGAGTGATAGAAAGCATTGGCTGCAAACCTCACCTCTCCCCTAAACTGAGTGCAGGAAATAGGAATCGTTCTGCTCCTCCAAGACACCCCACTGTACCAAGGCTCCCCACACACCCTGAACTGGACGCCTCAAGCCCTTGCTGGGGTGTAGTACTGCTTCATGTTGCAGTAAGGAAAATGGCAAGTCTTCTAGGGGAAGCATAGCTTCCATCTTCATCTGGCCTGGGGTCTGTCCAGGCCCCCCTCCCCCACCAGCGCGGAAAGAGAGAAGAGCCCAGAAGCTTCCTCTTTCACACTCCACTGGGCCCTCGCGCTCCCTGCAAGGAGGCTGAGCCAAGCTCCAGAGGCAGAGGGCTCTGTGCCCCTAACCAGACCGGGTCTTCAAAGCTCTGGTACATTCCCACTGTGACAGCCCATGCCTCCCGGCCCAGCCTGCCGTCCTGGGAGTGACACATGGGTGGCCCCCTCCTCCATCATAAAATCGCCTGCCTCGAAAGACTAATTGCAGTAGCACACTCCCTGTCACCCTGTTGTCACGACACCCCTGATGTGATTTGAAATCCATTTCCTCGAGCTGGGGCAGGGACTCTGGCTGGCGTGAGCAGGGGCCCAGCTGACTTAGCAACCGTGAAGGATAGGTTGCCGTATGAACCCTTCTGTCCACAGGCCCGAAACATGCTCATCACGTTATCGTTGTACCCAGGGCTCTGCTACGATCCCTGTCTTCCCCGCGGTTAATGGCATTTTAGCCTCCTGATGCCACATAACACACTTCATCCACCCAGAGGGAGACTCCTTCTGCCCCAAACTCGAAAGCCAATTTGTAAATACAGAGTGATGGATTTTGTATCAGAACAAGGCAATCACTTTCCCACACAAATTAATGCATCTTAGCATCTTAGCAGATGTTTAATTTTTGAGTGTCCTGTTTTGAATATATATTACCTGATAATGTATATACACTGCAAGTATTTTTTTATTTCTACTCATTAAATCTCAATCAAACCAGTAAATGTCCCAAACTCCAGAGGCACAGAAATTCTGCTTCCCTTTTCATCAAGTAACAGCAGTTTATGGGAGTGTGAAATAAAAACTGCTAATACAGTTTAAGAATCACAACAACCCCAGAGCCCAAGTGGTCACGTCCCGAAGTATGGAGTGCCGCGGTAGCTGGGGACACAGGGACTGCACCGGGTGTGAATTCTAGCGCGGCCACTTCCTGAGTGACCAGAACTGGTGCCATCCTCTCTGGGCCTCCATTTCTCCCTCTGCGGAATGGGGATAATCGTCACACAGCGTAGAGTTAACAGAGGAGTCAAGGAACGAATACGAGGATTTAGAACTCTGCCTGGCATTGTGTATTTGCTCTTATTATTATATTTTAAATGATGCCAAAGGAAGGAGGAAGCAAGGAAAATACTTCTTCAGGTACAGGCCTGTTTTAAACACCTGTTTCCAGCCTTCTGCTCCCTTAGTGTGACCCCTGAGAAAGTAGAGCCTCAGTTTCCCTGCAGGCAGGTTTGGACACACGTCCTCACATGGCTCTCCCAGGCGCGGAGCCCACAAGCAGCTTGAAGGGCCCTCTGGAGTGCCCATTGCTGACTGGGAGTGAGAAGTGACCATGCTCACAGCCTCTCCCCTCAGCCGTGGGGGGCCTGATAGTGCGGGTCCCAGGGCCTTTTTCTTTCTTCCTTCCTTCCTTCCTTTCTTTTTTTTCTTTCTTTCTTTCTCTTTTTCTTCTTTCCTTCCTCCCTTCCTCCCTTCCTCCCT